>SNQJ01S0038957.1:183490-196015 GCA_010110895.2 Picea sitchensis | reverse complement strand
CCAAGGAGACATTTTCATTTTGAATCATCTTGTACTTGAACATTTAAGTGGGGTAAAAGGAGGTTGCCCCCTCGAAGAGGCTTATTATCTGATATTATCTATTTTTCAAGGCGTTGAGTAATTTTCTTGAGGTTTTTCTATGCTATATTGATGTTTGGTTCTTAACAGTCTTGGGGTGCCAAACTTTGAGGATCGCTTCAATTAGACATGACATATGCTACCATCGCAATTTTGGGTGGGAAATTCACACGTCTCTATAGAGAAACCAGGTTGGCATATACCATAAGTGACCCATAGAACCTGAATAACTATCCAGTATATGTCGCTGATCAAGATTTAGGGAAATGTATATTATCAATTGGTGATAGTTTATATGAATGTACAAAATAAAATTGTACAGAAAAAGAAAATGAAAAAATAGAAAAAACAAATAAAAATGTAAATAGTGTAGGAGTTTGGGAGATGTATTTTGATGGTGCTTCGTCTTGTGAAGGAGAAGGAGTAGGGGTGTTGTTTATGGCACTCAGTGATGAATTTATTATTCCTTTCTCATACATATTGCAATGGGACATCGACTGTACTAATAACGTATGTGAATAAAAGGCTCTTGTATTAGGATTAGAGGCTGCTAGGAAGTTGAAAATTGAAAATATGATAGTTTACGGCGATGCAGAATTGATTGTGAAACAGATTAGGCAGCATTATCAGGACAAGAATCCAAGGTTAAGGTCATACAAGAACTGTGCCTGGGATCTGATAGAATTTTTTTTCTCATCATTTAATATTCATCATATTCCTAGGACAAAAAATGAATAAGCCGAATCCCTAGCGAAAGCGGCTGTGAATTTTATGCCACCTACGGTCTTGAAGCTAAAGTATCACATAGAAATGAGGCACAGGCCTTCAATAACAAATAATGTTCAACACTGGAAGGTATTTGAAGACGATGAGTGGATCAAGCAATTTTTAGAAATGGTCAATGAATTTTCTGAAACACACATTGATTAGGAAAATCAGAATGACCCTATTTGGATCATGCAGGAAGGTGAAGATCCTCAGGAGTTCCAAGATAAGATTTATAATTACCGCATGTTGGTGTTGAAAAAAAATCAGATCCATAAGGGTCTTATTCCTTTGGAAATATTATTCGATCATGACAATATTCCCCTAAAGTCTAGTCTGCAACGTCAACCTAAGGAAGTTGAAGATTGTAATATAGGAACAAAGGAAACTCCTAATTTGGTAAAGATATCTAAATACCTTCCACCTGAAACGAAAAACAAATACAATGATTTACTCAAGAAATACAAATATGTCTTCGCTTGGTCTTATGACGAATTGAGAACTTATGATACCACTGTCATCGAACATAAAATCCCTTTAAAGCAGGGCATCAAACCTTTCAAGTAGAAACTTAGACAAATAAATCCTATACTGTTGCATGTGATAGAAATGGAGGTAAACAAGATCCTAGATGAAAAGATCATTTTTCCACTCAGATATTCTGAGTGAGTAGCTAATTTAGTCCTGGTTAGGAAGAAAAATGGTGAAATCCGACTTTGCATGGATTCATTCCAAACTTCACTGAAATTGTTAAACTGATTACTTATATGCTTAAAAATGACAGCGAGCTCAAATGGACAATTGAAGCTAAAGATTCCTTCTAACGCATCAAGAAAAGGATAGGAGAAGCACCAGTCTTGGCCATCCCAGACTACTTGAAAGAATTTGTGATCTTCTCATTCGCATCTGAACATACAACTACAACCGTACTCTTACAGAAGAATGAGGAAGGGCAACAACCGGTATCATTCTTCAGTAAAAGCCTCAGAGATGAAGAATTGAAATACGATATACTAGAAAAACAAGCATACGCAATGGTGAAGGCCCTAAAATCTTTCAGGACCTACGTGTTTCATTCTAAAGTAATTGCATATGTACCCACTAGTTCCGTTAAAGATATATTGGTTCAACCTGATAGTGACAGAAGGAGAGGCTGATGGCTTGATAAGATCCTTGAGTTTGATCTTGAGGTAAAACCAATGAAACTCGTCAAAGGCCAAGGCATGGCTAAGCTATTGGCCAAATCGAACTTCAGAGCACTCTGGATAAATCATCTGTAAGATTACAGAGAACTTCCATACATAAAAGAATTTGATGTTACTATACCTACAACCAAGAACCAAGAAAAGTTTTCTTCCTTTGCCTGGTATAACGCCATTGTTTCATATCTCTTGACTATTCAATGCCTGAGTGATATGACTCCTTCCAAGGAAAGAACACTAAAATTGCATGCGGTAAAATATTGTATCGTCGACAGTCAGATCTATTGGAAAAACCCCTTGGGATTTTTACTAAGATTCCTAATAGAATCTGAAACAAAGAATGTTATAAATGAGTTTCACGAAGGGGTCTGTGGAGGACACCATGCCTAGAGGGAGATGACCTATAAAATCCTAAGAGATGGATACTATTGGCCTAAGTTATTATAGATGTGAATGCTAAATTCAAAGCCTGTAATTCCTGTCAATTATTCTCAGGTAAACAAAATCTCCCCACACTACCCTTGACCCCGGTCAAGACAAAAGCTCCATTTCAATAGTGGGGTTTGGATTTTATTGGAGAGATCCATCCTAATTCAAGTGGAAAACATAAATGGATTTTGACCACTACATATTATTTCACTAAATGGGTCAAGGCCATTCCTAAACAGAATGATACAGACTTGGTGGTGATAAACTTCTTAGAAGAAAACATTTTATCAAGATTCGGTTGTCTTCGGAAGATAGTCACAGATAATGCCCAATATTTCAAATCCATGGAAATGGTTAGTTTTTTTCAAAAGTACAATATTGTACTAGGACATTCCACAACTTACTACCCTCAGGGAAATAGATTGGCCAAATCATCAAATAAGAGCTTGATCACCATAATAAAAAAGGTGTTGACCGAAAATAAGAAATCCTAGCATGTTCATCTGAAATACGCTTTGTGGGCGAATTGGATAAGCACTAAAAAATAAATCGGAATGTCTCCTTTCCAAATGGTGTACGAGACTGACGTGGTACTACCCATAAACCTATATCTTCTGGTAATTAATCTCTGGAAATATTCAAAGGAAGAACCTAACGATGTTACCAAAAGAATCAACCAATTAATTGAAGTCCAACATAATAGGGCTAAGGTGGATGAGAAACTCCAGAGATATCAAGATAATATGAAAGTCTTTTTTGATAAAAAGGCTAAAGATAGAGAATTTCTTCCAGACGACCTCATTTTGAAGTGGGATGCTAGGAAATAAGACACTGGAAAACACAGAAAATTCGATCACATCTGGTGTGAACTTTTCGGGGTCGTATCTTCTGAAGGAAATAATTCGTTCTTGTTAGAAAATATCGATGGGAAAATCATTAACACCCATATCAACCATAATTACCTGAATCATTTTATGCAGTAATGAAATTCCAAACCACCATTGTACATATCGGTTTGATTTTCTTGTTTTAATTTACAGTTTTTTGTCTTTTTGGTAAGTTTGTACTTTTACATTAGATAAGATCGGTTTTGTTGATTTCATAAAAAATAGAAATATAAAAACAAATAGTGCATAACATTTATCTTATGATAGGATTATGAAATTTCTCATGTTTATTTTTCAAATAGAATAATTATCGATAGTCGAGAGATAAAGATGCATCAGAAACCGACAATCGTGTTTCAGAAAAAAAATTAGCTATCTCACAAAATAGGTGATACAATTACAATGTTTTTGCTTGAGAATACTAATGGAATCCAAGGTATGAAATTATAAGATCATTGTTGTTCAAAAAAACATGGTAAAAGAAATCTTGTAGATTCCAAATAAATTTACACTTGTGTAAGAATGGTGATGCAATAATAAAAAAAAAATCAGAAAATATAAAACTTTGAGCCTTCGAACTAAATGAAAAATAAGTTGAAGGGAAAAAGAAAAGAAAACATGAATAAAAGAAGCTCATAAATCAGGAAGTAGATTTGGATAAGAATAGGATCCATTTTAAAACCTTTGACTTTCCGGTCTGTTCCCATCCATCATATCTGAAATCTTTGATTTATTTTTTTTTCCACTTCCTTACCTTGAATCTCTACAGAAAGAAAAATTTCACCCTTACTCGGGAAACCTAAAAAACTAGACCTTCAAAATGAGAATAAGCAAACATTTTATAATTCCTCTGATTTTAACTGGAAGAAAGTATTTCTAGTCTAATCCTGACTACCTTAACCCCTTTATCAGATTTTAAAATGATTAGTTTCACTCAAGGAAAGTCCCTGGAAATTAAAACTTCTCCGTGATAACTTCATTGTAGGTAAAGGTATTTTGAAGGTCAGTAGATAATTAGTCCAGATTAAATAAAAGTGATTTGATAGACCTTCTATGCTAAATTATAAACATATATCATCCCACGTATGAAACATACAAGTTGATTTCCCCCACTTAAGAAATATTAAAATATAAGACGAATAGTGAAAGGAAATTTGAAATTCGATTGCCCCCATTCTGTCCAAAAGAGATGATGAAAGGAAATTCATTTAAATGATTTCCCTCATCTCAACAAAAGTGAAAATTGAAGTGGTGAAAGGAAATTCAATGGGAAATGTATATAACTTCACCAGGGTACTGAACAAGCTCGCTGGTAGTGAAACAATGTCTATGATATCTGCAAGGCTGTTATACATGTATACAATGCTCTCTGGTGGTTATTTCATTTTCTGACAAGATCTTCATTCTGAACTAACAAGGGACCTCCCTCGAACTAAATCATTTAATGTTTACTATACCTTGATGCGAAAAAAATTGACCAAAGTATGATAGCCTTGTAAAAGTTGTTTTGATTATCTTAAGCAGACCCGAAATCGGTTTCAAGGAAAATAAATCTTAATAGCATAAACTCGAGGTTGGTGAACGATCAAGTTTTTGAAAGTTTTATGAGATATGGTTAAAGTCTAATATCCTTTTGTGTGTCTTCTCAAAGGTGTTTTCCCAAAACTCCACTGATGACTCCATTAACCCAATAAAGGCACTTGGTCTACAGTTCTTCCATGCCTCACAGGGAGACGCGATCACCAGATGGAGCCTATGTTGGAACATATTTAAAATTATAATCTTAAATAATAAATCATTGTTTTCTTCCTTAAATAATACACAAGGTTCACCTTCGATCGTTTCTCCCCACTGATTGAACGACTCTTCTTTCCCTAATGTTTTGGAGCCACCTGAATGTCAAAAAGGTCAAGCCTCTAGAGAGTTGTCTTCGAACTTTCAGATTTCAGAGTTTCACGCTTTAGGCTTTCCTACATACAACTTTCTCGAAGTCTCGATATCCGAAAAAATGTGGATAAAAAAAGGTTAAACTAGCTTTAAATAAATTAATCTCGATTAATATTAATCAATAGTGTCACGATTTCAGAGTTCACGCCCTTGCCATCTATCATATCCCTAACTCATGAAACTTGAACTCTCGAACATCTTAAGTAGTAAGTTGGATTAATTAAGGATTAAGATAGGTTAATAAATAATTAATCCCTTTGCAATTTCACATTTTGGAATTCATATCTTGAACTCTTATCTAATATCCCGAGGCCCGAAACCGCGAAATAACTCTTAACGATAAACATGATTAATTAAATATTAAATACGATTAAAAATTAATTAATCCCTACGCGATTTTGTGTTTCGAGAATCTTATCTCGAAATGTTATCTGATATCCTGAAGTCAGAAACCGTGAAATACTATATGGTTAAACGCAATTAATTAACAGTTTAAATATAAAAAAATTCGTGATTAATATTTCGTTGAATCATAACTCGGGTAAATTCAAATGTTGATTGTCAAAGTTTCGAATTAAAAACTAGCAGAAATTAATGACATTAATAATCAACCTACGACAGTCATTTCAAATCCACTGCCTAAATCTTTTTCATTAAGGAAATTAAATACCTCATCAGTAGAGATATTTGTAAATCGATGCAATTAAAAGAAAAAGATATCGAAGTTTGAATTTCATTGTACGTTTTCACAGAAAAACAGGTTTTCAAGATAAATATTTTTGTACATTTCCTGTGACAGGTAGTAAAGTTATGAGGTCGTGATACCATGGACCCACGAAAAGTATCTGAAGAATCTAGTGAGAGCTCGAACCAAAACACATATGTTATTTCTAACACTTCGCCCAAAAGCATAGACACAATTAAAACCTAGATGTAGATATTCAATATTATACAACATGAATTGGTGAACTCACCAGATGATTCAAGCGACGAGGAGACTGAGACCCTGGATACCAAATACAAAACTATTTCCCAATAAGAGCTACATAAGATTAGTACTCTCGACCTGAGAATTTCAGAGCCAACTCCCATGGCATATATGCTATTTCCTCACTAGAGCATCACCAGATGTGTGTAGCCATGATGATGTGTAGAATCTATGGGAAGGAAAACACTGCACATTTTTTATTACCATGGGTGCCTATTATGCATATAGTAGTAGAGGGGTATTCTTTTGATTGGGCCAAAATATTGTCCGATAATTTGGTTAGGGAGATTACAGAATATCAGTCACTGAAAGCCAAGGGAAAACCTACCCCATTTTACATGTCGGCTTATTTCATGGATGCCACCTATTTTATGAAGCCATTTCCTCTGATGGTATGGAGATGGACTCCAAACAATGTTGAGCCGATACATGTTTACCATTAGAATATTTGGGAGGATAAAGAAAAATATTTCTTCTACGAAGTCTGCAATTATGTGGTGGTGCGAATGCATTCCGCTATATATGGCTTCCCACCTCCCAGGATTTCTGATAGAATAGTGACCAACTTGGGGAAGATAGCAGACTGGTACATCGAAGAGAACTTCTCTTATATTAGGGTTTTTTGTTGTTCGTTTCCTCCACATGCCCTACCAGAATTTCTACTAGATCGATTGGTTTGTTGTGAAGTAGCACATCAAACTGTTCTTGGGGGAATTAGTAAGGAACTGAAAGCAGTGAAGAAAAGGGTATGGCTCACTTTTCCCATACAGATTGGTATGTTTTCACTGTTGGATTTTGGCCATTCGAAAGTAGAGTCCATGACCCTCGATGAAATCAAGCTTGTCAATATCGAATTCAGGAAGCACGATCCACAAAAGATCATAGGTAATTGTTAGGACCCTATAATGTACCTTTTTGCTCACACTTTTTCCTATCATTACATCCTTTTCCCACTCATATTTAAGCCAACATTATCACCTTAATCTATTTTTCCAAAGGTATACAATGTTTCTTCTCTTTGCTATATGTTTAATTTGTTTTACATGTAATTTTACATTACTCTCATACTTAGCCATTAATTAGAAATATATAGTTGCTGGAATAGTTTGAAGACTGCAGTTAATATATCATTGTTGCTTGAAGACCATGT
Source organism: Picea sitchensis (assembly GCA_010110895.2). Lineage (NCBI taxonomy): Eukaryota > Viridiplantae > Streptophyta > Pinopsida > Pinales > Pinaceae > Picea > Picea sitchensis. The sequence goes on along the minus strand of SNQJ01S0038957.1, from coordinate 188,569 downwards.
TGTTGAAACAACCAAACAGTACGCAGATCCCGTTGCTGAAATAGTCCGTGATTTGCGATGCTGAAACAACATTTCACATACAACAGTAACAAGAAGGAGTTGTTACACTAGCCGCAACAGCTGTACCTTAAGCCAACACCATTACAACCATTGTTGCTACTTGAAGACCACGTTGTTGAAATAGTCAAATAGTACGCAAATCCTGTTGCTAAAATAGTCCGTGATTTGCGATGCTGAAACAATATTTCACATAAAACAGTAACAAGAAAAGATAAATAAAGGACTCGTTACATCGGCCACAACAGTTGTACCTCAAGCCAACACCATTAAAACCATTGTAACAACATTTTTCTACGGAAGATCAAAATATCCTATTCCAGCATAGAAGATTAGATCAAACTAAGAATAGGATTTGTACGTACACATGTAGTTTTATGCTTAATTGTATTAAGAGGATTCTCCTCTTTAAATAGGGAAGAAATCGGTATTAGAGGGGAGATTACGGAAGGCTTAGCTAGAAAGGAATTATAGAGAAGGAGCATGTTCACTTTGGATATTGTAACTCGTCACATTTGACAGATGAATAAAAGATCATTCTGAGCATTTATTTTTAGTTCCTTTTGATCCGGGGAATCTTGTGAGAAGGAGAGGGCCCACCTTCTTCACAAGATTCACCCATTAGTTTTTGTAGTGTGTTGGTATTGTTTTTATCTATACCTTGTTAAAACTCTGTTTTGTTGAAACTCTGTTTCCACTGATTGTTACATCGTTTTCATACAATTCATTCCTAGGTAATTGTTAATCATTTTGATTGGTAATCCTATTTTCAGAATGAGTTTATGAAAGTGTGATAGTCAGAGACAGGTGTTGAAGATTCCTACTTTGGGGAATAAGGTCCTGTTCTCTGTTACATAATAGTTAGTCTTCAGTAATTGTTAATCATTTTGATTGGTAATTCTGTTTGCAAAATGAGTTTATGAAAGTGTGATAGTCAGAGACAGGTGCTGAAGATTCCTACTTTGGGGAGTCTTATGTAGTTGTTAATCATTTTGATTGCTAATTCTATATGCAGAATGAGTTTATGAAAGTGTGTGATAAATGACAAAATAAGATTCCTACTTGGGGAATGGTCCCTCGCTCTTCAAGCATATGTTACATAATAGTTAGTATTCTTTGTAGTATGCTGAAAGGTTCCTTTTTCCTAAGTTGTTGTTTCTTAATGTAATCTAGGATTCTTCTAATAATTATTTCCTTTTGAATCTTAAACTTTGCAATAGATAGATTGCTTTTACTGGAATTCAGAGTAGAACTTCAGTCTGTTCAAAGCAAGGTGTGATTAGTGTAACTTTTACTACAACTTTGGATTGCTTTTGAGATTGAGCATATATAGTGTGTGATTGCCTTTGAAATAAACAGACTTTCTTGGGTTGACAATTTATGTAACACTTGATTGCTTTAATTAATAAGCAATTATAGTGACCAACATTTTGGCGCCGTTGCCGGGGAAGGAAATTATAGATTTCAAAAGAATTTACGTTTTTCTTTCAGATGTACAGATTTCATGAGAGGACGAGGACCCCCCAAGGAAACTGACCCTATAGGTGGCAGGGGAAGAGGAAGAGGAGGAAGAAAGACCTTTATCGACATGATTATATCAAAATCTAAATCTGTTGTTCCTCAACGACCAAACTCTCGAAAACCAAAGCCTCAACCTTCCTTTCAAGAAAACTTTGAAACAGAGATAGTTGAAAAACTAGTAGACAACATTAAGGATCGAGCAAGTGCAGTAGGGGAACACACAGAAGAAACCATGGATGGATATAATGAAGAACTGCACCATGAAGAACAGGTAGGTCTTGAAGCAGAGGTAAACGATGAAAACTCTTTTTCTACCTTAGGATTTCCTATTGGTGATCTTCCTAGAGGAGTAGCTCCCATGAAGAATATTCCACTTTCATCTTTACCTAAGTTTCATGGTTTATCTTCTGAAGATCCTGATGAATTCCTTTTCGAGTTTGACATATTATGCAGAAGTTATGATTACATTTCCAATGCTAAAAAATTAAAGCTATTCCCAACAACATTAAAGGGAAATGCATTAAGATGGTTCATGAGTCTTGGAGGTCATGTAATCACAACATGGGATCAGATGAAAACAAAATTTCTGCACAAATATCAAGACTATTGCCGAACAAGAGAAAAAAGAGGAACTATTTAAGATGATACAGAAAGAGGATGAAAATCTAGAGGAATTTGTGGAAAGGCTATAGTATAATCTACAAAGATCCAGTCACCCCGATGTAAGTAAAGATATTCTTAAAACAATATTATTAAAAGGAGTAAGCGATGATTGTCTAGATATGCTGAATATGCTTGGAAAAGGGGACATATCTAAAAAATCATATGATGAAATTGTTAACCTCTGTAAAATATGTTCAAGAGGAGCTACAAGGAATAGATCAAATAGCAGGGATACCACATTTTCAAGAGTTCAAAAATTAGCCAGTGGAGGAGCAACAAGAGCCGAAATAGGTAATCTACTTGAGGAATTTAAAACTGAAATGTTAAATTCTTTTGCTTCACAAATTGACACCTTGCAGATTAAAAAGAAACAAGCTGAAGCAGAAGCAACTCTGTCCATATTTTGTTCCAAATGCAGAGAAAAGAACCCACGAAGGGAATGCCCATTGGAAAAAAAGCCAATTTGCACCATTTGTGATAAGGATCATGAAACTCAACAATGCCCTTCTTTACTAGGAATCAAAGTAGCATTACAACCAACTGATGAAGAAGCTGAAACTATCTATCTGTTGACACAGAGAAGGAAATGGAAACCACAGGGACAAGGTATGAATCCTAACATGCCATTTACATCTTCTAATCGTTGGAATAATTATCCTTCTTTTAGTCAAGAAAATTACCCTCCCTTTAACCAAATGCAATACCCAACCTCCAATCAAATGAATTAACCACCCATGCAACAAACAAACCCTCCCTTTGAAGACCCAACAATATGGACACCTTGGCCTTCACAACAACAACCTTACCTTAACCAATGGAATCCAAATTGGAGAGTTCAACAACCCTCGTTCCCAAATCAATTTCCTCAATTTCAATCACAAGTTCAGCAACCAATCTCTTTACCATCAGGTGCTCCACCAAATAATCAAATGATGAGGCCCCAACTACCTATACAACCTAACCCTAACCCCAATCATAAGGCTGTACAGTGCATTGATATTCAAAACTAGCCTATACTTTCTCTTTTCCCTACACAATGCAATGATATTCATTTACGATCTGGGAAAATAGTAGAACCTATCATTGATGATATTACCTCCTCTGATTTCGATAAAGAAGAAATACAAAAACACGATTTACCTGAAGAGGTACAACCGTCCTCAAACACTGTTGCTAAAATAGTAGAACCACCATTCCCTGAGCATTTAGCTTTGACTAAAACTCCTGAGCCACCTGCTTTCAATATTCTAGGGGAATTACAAAATCTCTATGTCAAAATTCCACTATTACAAGAACTAAGAGATGTACCAAGTTATGCCAGAATTATGCGAGACATTTGTGTTAAGAAGCCCGGTAGGAAAACTAAAGAGCCCCTCACAGTTCATGTCATGGGTGATTTGTCTACACTAATGTCTGGTAAATATCCTCTAGTTAAATATGGTGATCCCGACCATCCTACTGTCACAGTGCAAATTGGAAAAAAAATAATCCCTCGATTTTTGGTCGACTTTGGTGCTGCTATCAATATTATGACTCTTGAAACTTCACAACTGTTACAACTGAAGAATGAAATCAGAGATACCCCAACCATTCTAGAATTAGCTGACTGTTCTACAATCAAACTAGAAGTAGTCATTGAAGACCTAATCATCTCAGTTGAGTCCTGGAATTATCCAGCTGACTTTGTGGTATTACAACCTAAAACAAAGTTGAGGGGTCATCCTCTAATTTTGGGTAGGCCTTGGCTAGCCACAACATATGCCTTTATCATCTGCAAATCTGGTTTAATGATAATTTCCAATGGATATGAAACCAAACAACTTACCCTCTACCCTCACGCGACACCCTTGATTAATAATGACAATTCCTTATGTGTGGACTTTAATGATCAAACTACTCAACCTATCTTGACTATCAGACAAGCCTTAAGCCTTAAAGATGCCAGTGAGGATGAAGTAATTAATAATTTTATTTGTGAACCCTCCTCTGTGACTCCAGAAACACATAATCAACTTGCTACACTTTTGGATTCAGATACCCAGGAAAACCTTAACTCTAAATACCTACCTCAACCATCAGCTACCATCTCTTCTAAAAGTATACCAGTAGAAATTGAACCTAGAAAAACAATGAATATAAACTCCAACTTGACAGTTGCTGAAACACCGCAATTAATGAAGTTACTTCTTGAACATAAGGAAGCATTCACATGGGACTATACATATATGAAGGGAATCTCTCCTGAATTATGTACTCATCGTATCTATATCAAGGAAGATTGTCGACCGATCTACCAATCTCAACGACGAATGAACCCTAATTTAAGAGAAATTCTTAAAGAGGAACTTCAAAAATTGCTTAATGCAGGGTTTATATATCCTATATCTGATAGTGAATGGGTTTCCCCGTTGGTAATAGTTCCTAAGAAAAATGGGAAATGGAGAGTGTGTGTAGATTATAGAGCCTTAAATAAAGCCACTCAAAAAATCACTTTCCATTACCATTCATTGATTAGGTGTTAGATAGTTTGCTAGGGAAGAAATTCTTCTCTTTCTTAGATGGTTTCAGTGGGTATAACTATATCAAAATTGCACCCCAAGACCAAGATAAGACCACTTTTACTAGCCCATGGGGAAATTTTTCTTATAGAGTCCTCCCATTTGGACTATGTAATGCACCAACAACCTTTCAAAGGGCAGTTATAGGAATCTTTTCTGACATGATTAATGACTCTATGGAAATTTTTATGGATGATTTTACCCCTTATGGTGTCTCTTTTGAGGAAGCACTACAAAATCTTGAGAAAGTACTTAACTGATGTATACAAGCCCACCTCTC
>SNQJ01S0038957.1:169942-183480 GCA_010110895.2 Picea sitchensis | reverse complement strand
TTGGGGATTATATTCCTTACCTTGAATATTTCTCATACTGATTAGAAATGAATTTTCTTTTGGGGAGATTTTTTTGTTGTAAGGAAAGGGTTCAAACTTATGTTAAGGAAAAAGCATGGCGTAGTTGCTTTCATTACAAACATATGTTATATATTTCCAGATGAAGACCTATGCCTGGGCATCATGTTCCAAAACTTATCTCGTAATAGATGCGATTTGGGAGAAAAGCATGGGAATATGTCCATAGATGAAGGGTGGGCATTGTTTCAGAGAAGAATTTTTAGGGTAGAAGAATATAGAGGATATTTCCAAACAAATTGCAATAAATCCACTGTAGCCCTTTGATTTGATGGAAAATATTTTAGAAAACCCCCCATATCCTGCAACAAAGAAAACTCTTCTACCAAACAACTCCTACCCTTCGTCTGTGGCAGACAAACCCATATGTTATTCGATAAGGTTTGAGAATAAATGTATTATGCTTCCTTTTAGAGGTGAAGACAACATTCCGCGGAAGTGCAGGTGCTCCTGATGGAGGGAAGTGAATGAATGTCACTTCTTTCATGAGCCATAACTTGAACTGCATGCTTGAACTGCACGTGTAAAAGAAGGAACGATAGGAGGACAATTGACAGAAACAGTAAAAATGTTTTGGTTTTGCTACCTCACAAGCGATCACTATGATCAAATAAGAAATTGTCTGAAGTATCCATATCAAAGAGAAGACTAAAATCAATGGCATTACCACAAAAAATATCTGTAGGAGGATGTCAGCGAAATGAAGATGAGGGCGGAGCAATATAAGCAGAGATATAAAAATGTCATTGACGGGTGTTGAAGATTTACCTCTTCTTGCGTTCTGTCTCGTGTGAAGACCAACATAGTGGCACAATACACTGCAATACAACAGAAGTCAAGTGTTTCTTCTTTGCAGTTCAGATCAGACCCCTATACACCCGATATTTCTCTTAAATATGCCATGGTGCAACGATTCGAATAGGAAAGACTGAGACGCCATTGTGAGAAGCCGAAGGGTTTCAGCTTGCTTTGCCTTCCTTCCACGTTCCGTATGCGATCATACTCAGGCCAGCACTGAACACTGAACGATATGGGTGGGGTGGTAATGTGTTCCACTAGCACCCGCCTGGCAAATAAGAAACATCACATGTCGCATTAGTTGTAGGTTTGTAGCCTCAGGTTTGGATGTCGTGGCAGGTCATTTTTTGCGGGTCAAGGGTTAAGCGGGTGTGTCAGATTCAATTCGACAGCCGGTGGCATCCCTTCCTTTTTGAGATTTTGTTTCATCCCTTTCAGATCGAGTTGTTTACCTTGATCAAGTTGACCAAGTGTCAGTTGTCGTTTCAGAGCCAGTTGATGAAGAATGCTTTTGCAGTGGATTTTGTTTTAAGGCCCCACCTTGCTTTTTGGATTTAGATTTTCAAGGGGTTAGGTTTCTTATACCCCTTCATGACTCTGTGGGAGTGACATTTTCCATGGCCCGCCTTTTTTTTGGTATTATGTTGTATTTACAAATAGTTTACTTAATAGAAAACTCAAAAACATATTCACAAAAAGTGAAAAAGTTAAGTCAAATATGAAATTAACTTTAAGAGAATCCGTAGCAAACAGGTTCAAAACTTAAAGTAAATTAAAACTTAAATTAACCCTTTCAAGTAAATTACATCAAGTACAATGGTTTTTTCCCACAGGCAGACTAATTAAAGTAAATGAGATCTTTTATAAAACACTCAGTTACAGTTTAACACTCAGTTATAGTTTCTCTTGAGGGTTAAGTTGGAAAAATTGCATAAAACGGTTTGCCAACTGAGGTAAACCTGAGGCTGTTTATAAGAACAGGAGTTCAAATGGATTTATGTTAGATATTCTTTTAGTTTTTTCACCGTGCCTTTTTTCACATTACAGGGTGGACAACATTTTTTTCCATTTTAGGTTACACACACGAACATGACAACATCTTTTCCACCCAGGTTATAAAGTGTACTCACTTCTCTACATGCGATGAGATTATCATCCACATTAAAACACAGACGAAAATAAAAATGAAAGGAACAATCTCAGGGCCATTTCATGTGGCATCTTAATGAAATGAAATAAAATAAGATTTCTCACTAGAAGTTACAAAGTTTCAAGGTACTTCAAAGCTGGCCAAACTTATACTTGAGCTTCACCGGAACCACTACAAATCTTTCTCTGAATGCGACATGGGCATCCATCAAATTTAATTGATTTGTTCGAACATTATTGCTTGACAAAATCTGATGCGAAGAGGCAAGGAAATCATATAAATTGTCTCCATATCTGATCCTAATTTCGTTGACGTTTTGTGCTAAAAATCGATGTAAAGCCTATATTTCCTGCAGTTTACCCTAATTTCTTTGCAACAATGCTGCCATTGTAGTAAATGAACGAACTCGCAGGTTCCTCTGCCAATTAATACAGATACTTATGCTGAGAAAAATACAGCCAGACCTTAAAGAAAAAACATGAAGATTTTAAAGATTATGAAATACCTTGAACTGACTTATCCCATTACTCTCTCCGCGTGGATTTTTGTTGTCTGGAACTCCATTCAGAGCATTGATAGATTTTGCAGAAGTGAAAAACTTCCTTTGAAGATTAAATCTACTGTATTTATCCCTCAATATGCACCTCGTATACATCTTGTCCGGGACAGTAGCTATGAAAGACCGACGAAGCCCAGTCAACTTGCGTTGAATGTAACCCTAAAAAAATACCCCAAAAATGTCTAAAATGTTTTGTGCTACTCTGAGTGTGGACTGATCTACTGGCAGTTGCATGCTCTGATCTGATCGGATCGTCCTCCTCATATCACCAAATACAAAATTGATAGTTCAAACCTTCCAGCACATAGAACGCCGCCTCCATGTCCAGTACTCACTCTTCAGAATTGACCAGTAGCAGATCCAGATGCAGATGTAGAGCCAGTTAGAGATCGATAACCGGAACCAATTGATTCAGATGATTAAGTCACAGTTTCACCAATTTACCTTGTTTACCGGGACCAGTTCCAGTAACAGGAGAGAAGCCCATGGCATCCCTTCATTAATCGATCCACATCTCGATCTCTATCTACTGGTAGCGCATCCTGATCTCAATCTCGATATCGATCTGGCACAGGCCGGTACTTCTCTTAAATATGCCCTGGTACAACGATTCGAATAGGAAAGACTGAGATGCCATTGTGAGAATCCGAAGGGTTTCAGCTTGCTCTGCCTTCGTTCACTTCAGCTTGGTCGACTTTGTAGAGTGGCGCTATCGAAAATCATTTTCCCTCTACAAAATTTTGATTTTGAATGATTTTGAATATTGAAAAAATTTCCCTCTCGATTGAATTTTGAAAAAGTGGTGTGTTCAAATGTTAAATGGGGTGAGAGGGAGGTGTTGTCATGGAAATTGAATCCGATATGGAAAGTATGGATATTTTAGTTTGACTTTCTTAGCTTTGGAGTGGTTTTTTTGTTTTCCATGTTCTCAAAATAATTTACATATGTTTAAAAAAATAAATTAGTTTAAATGAGCATTAATGGATTTTTTTTTTAATTTAACAATATTTATAGAGAATATTAATTTATTAAAAATAAATATTATATAGGGAAAAGTTTGTAATGTAATTTTTTTGAGGATTGTTTCTTTATAATTAAATTGATTGTGTTAAGGGTTATATATTTTAAAGTTGTCTTTACAAGATAAAACCCAAAACCAACTTATTTTGGAGAGAGTTTCATTTTAAGGTGTTTTTCTTTAGGATAAGTATGATATATTATTAATCATAAGGATTAGTTCAAGTAATCATGAGTCAAATGAGACATATTAGATCTCTCCCCCAAAGTTGGGGGGTCATGGGTTTGTCTATGTTGATCCCCTTGAGAGCGTCTTTTGCACTTCTGAACCCAATATGACATTCAGTCGGACTTTCCAGCCTGGGACAAGCTCAAGTTTCTTCTATAATTTCAAAATAATTCATATATGTTTAAAACAAACAGTCTGTTCCAGCATTAATTCGATTTTTTTTTAATTCTAACAATATTTATAGAGAACATACACTCTATTAAAATAAATATTATATAGGGAAAAGTTTGTAATGTAATTTTTTGAGGATTGTTTCTTTATAATTAAATTGATTGTGTTAAGGGTTATATATTTAAAGTTGTTCTACAAGATAAAACCCAAAACCAACTTATTTTGGAGAGTTTCATTTTAAGGTGTTTTTCTTTAGGATAAGTATGATATATATTATTAATCATGTAAGGATTATTAGTTCAAGTAATCATGAGTCAAATGAGACATATTAGATCTCTCCCCCAAAGCTAGGGAGGTCATGGGTTTGTTCAAGTGCCGGATCCCCTTGAGGTTAGGTGCTTGGAACTCAAAAACCAATATTCCACCATGTTTACCAACATTCTACCATGTGGACTTTTAAATGATGCAAAAGTTTGATGGTAAAAATACAATTTTAAATTTTAAATCAAGAATATTCTATTGGTAAAAAAATGTGATGCATTTTCCCTTGAATGTCATCGTACCAAAATTTCACTTGAGATGAGTTGGATCTAGGGCGCATTTCTCTGCAACTATGGTTTTCCCCACGCCACCCCTCGGGTCTTGCCAATGTTCACGTTTGCATTTGTTTGGAGAACTGGCGGCAATGATCCTGGCTTTGGATCTATTGATGGTCACAATTGACATTTGTATTTGTTGAGCTTGCAATCTCTGAACTATGCCCTCATTTATTGTGGGCCGTGTGCGCAATTTGGAGCTAGTTGAAACTATTCATTGGCCTCTTCTTCATGGTGGGCCTTCCTGTTTACCGCCGTGAGATATTTTCCAAAGGGTTGATTCCATCCCCATTCTCAACTTAAGGAACTCTGTGGCAAAAACGAACTCTATCATTCTAACAAAGCAAAGTTTAGTCAGTAATTTTTTTAGGCCTTTGGCCCAATCTTAGGATTGTACTATAATGGATTTCCAAGAATTGGATTGAGAAAGACTCTACTAATGTGTTTTATTGTGGAAAAGGTTTTGTTGTATTTATTTTTTAAACCAAAAAGATCGACCTGGCTTTTAATTAATGTCGCTAACACTCATCCACCTCCTCTTTCTACCCCATGTTTCCAAGATCGCTCCATATTATAAGGAGATGAAGATGATATTGACATCGAGAGTGATAGACCTAGTCCCAAATCCAGTGGTGTTCATGCTTCTAGTGGTTTCACCGCCTCGAGTTCTCTTGATGATATAAAAATTTTGATGTAACAAGTAGACCATGGGAACATCAAGAATAAAGAGGTCATGTGCACACTCTAATGGCATGAATGGTTACCTTCAACATTTTTTAACAAAACTTCAACATGGTTTAACATTCATATGACATTGGTGAAACATTTAAAACCCTCCTATGACATTTAAAACATTTAAAAGTCAAAATGTATGAGGATAAGAGTGCATTAAACTTCTAATAATTTTTTTATTTATTTATGATAAATCTTTAAAGGTTTTTCTTAACTTCATTGAATATGAAACTTAAAAGAAGAAGGCCAAATCAAGGAAGAACTAAATCACAAGACTAATTTCCTTATTGAGAGAGAAAGGAAGAGATTTTACCATAAAAGCTAGTTGTGCGAGGAGCATTTTACTTTGCACAGTAGTAGTAGGACCTTCGATCATAAAATCTAGTAGAGTGGGAGGATCATTTTACTTTGTTGCATAGAAATAGCAGTAGCAACACCTCTCATTTGATTCGAGTGGATTCCAATATTTAACAAATCACACATATAACATCCAAGGAATAAAGTCCACAGTGGACAAAATTGAATTGAAAAAGTGCCATCACAGAAATCAAATCTCAAATCATTGTTAGTAACCCATAAGACACAAGGCCATGAGCCCCTTTTATACACACCTTAAAGACCAACTCAACAGTCAAACGAGGTTCTATTTTCTTAATAACTTCTGAATACACCAAAGAAACACTCAATACACCAAATATATATAGGCAAGGAGAACAAGTCCAAAGGATAATAATGATGATGGCTTGGGTAGCTCCTAAGAACCAACAATCTCTACCAATCTCTAGTTCAATTCCCATGAAGTGCCCTGGTGTCCATTTATATTGCTAAAAAACGTTATCACCTTATATTCTTTGGGGGTGATAACATCTCTCCCCTGCACTTTGGTAACTAAATAGAAAGTATTCATAAATTCCCTTCAGAGAAACATATTGAGTAAATAATAACCTCACATGGACTATTAAGTTCAATATCACTCACGTGACCACAAATCGGTCTGTGGACACACTTATATTGGGAAATTTCCTTAACATATAAGTATATGGGCATGTGACCTGAAAAAATGTTATCATCGCTCCATCTATCCTTAATATAACAATCTGTAAGAACATGCCTGGAGAAGCTTTAATGGCAGTCAGAGGTAATTCAGAATAAAAGCTTATGGGAACTGACCTGAAAAGGCCCAAGTATGAGTGGATTTGCTAACATTCCTTAACCTAAAAATGGAAAAACAAACACAAATATAACGAGATGAGATCTTACAATGGTGAAAAGGAACAGGTGGATTTACATGGAACTTATAGGTTTTGAAGAAATATCAGATACCCATCAGATGAAGCCTCCTGAAAAGCATTTGGGTGTCACTGCAATCCAACTTTGGCATTATCATATTTATGCCCACCTTACGTTCAATGGTATTGAGAGGCCACTCGTGGGAGGAGGTTATGGGGTTTGAATGTCTAAATTGAGTTCAGATATATGTGGAGTAGGAAGGCGAGAGAAGGCAACTATTCTTGTTTTTTAATTTATTTCATTATTATTTTTCTGCTGTGGAGGGAGGCAAGGAGGGGAACTTCCGCTCTCCCTTCCTGGTGAGTCACCAAATTACCACTAAAACCCAAATGAAACCCAAATTAGTATGACAGGCATTTTAAAAAAATCTAACCCTTCACATGAAATTTTTTATTTTGTTTCACATTTCAAGAAAATGACAAAACAAAAGGCAACATTTTTTTACGGCCAAATATTTTCTTATACCTCTAGGATAAAATGGAAGGCTTTGATTCGCCATGACATGTTCAATTTTGAACGTTAGTTGTCCATTATACACATTGTGTTTCTATGTGTGATTGATAGTTAGTACATTAATAAAAATATTTGTAGTTTGATTTATCATTAAAGTTAATGTTAGTTAGTGTATCTTCTAAGTTAATATCATTATTGTTGTTTTGATTATTTAGGTTTTCATGATGGAAAAGAGTTTGAAGGTTAAGGGATCTAATAAAAGATTGAATAAACATTATAATAGCTTTTTAGTTGTAATTGTCGATTAAATTTTTGTTAAGTAGTTACTATGTTGTGTGATTGAGAAATATTGTTTTAGTTGTTGTGTTTTTTGAGTTGGAACCACTTTAAGGTTCAACATTTGGTGAGCATTCTATGAGCTCAAAAGGACCTCTCAATGAGAGATCATATTTCTTGCAAACTCCATAAGAGGTTTTAGGGGGCAAACCTCGAAAGTTTCAAAATGTTCAATGGCACCAAAAAGAAGTTTGAAAAGTCTAATCCTATCAAAACTAGGGTGATGAACAAGGATAGGGGGTTATCCCTCAAGACTTATAAATGAGCATACAAATATATTATACTAGGGAAGACTAAGTCTTAACATGTAGTGGATTTAGAGTAGGAACATGAATATGGGGAAACAAATTTCCTCGAGAATTCATAAAGGAAATCCATCAAAATTTCAAAGAGAATCCAAAGATCAAGAGTCAATGCATTTGGACCTTGTTTAGGTAATTGTACAAGGATTTGCACTATGAGGATCGTAAATGGTGGAAAAAAACCGAAGAGAAGCATTTACCTAATATATCCAAGCTGCCCACTTTTGACGGTGCAAGGATCAGTACAAAAATGCATTTTAATCTCATGAGAGGCCCTGGAGAGAGCCTTGAAGAGGATCCCCATTTATAAATGTACTATTGGATCCACCTCATTGGACATTGGTGCGTTAGCCCAACTTGTTTCAACACCTTTCCACATGTTCAATGACAAAAAAATTCTTATGATGGATTTCCTTACAATGGCACCTCTTTGCCTTTTGGAACTGATTCTATTTTTTTTCTAGTTAATCTAGAGCCCTTCTAAATTGAGTTTGCATTGTAAACAACGTCACCCTTCCAATGTTTGGCTAATTCTCCACCTGACATAAGAATAACCCTACAAAAATTAAATTGCATAGGTGCTTACCAATTTTGTGGAAATGTTTGTCCCTTGAGTGTATCTCCTTTGTATTTATCTCCAGTAGTCGATCACGGATGTATTTATCTCCAATGGGATCACACCTTCCCCTCACAATGTCCCCTCCTCGTCTCAGAAGACTAACTCAAATGCTAGTGGGCTCACACTATCCACTCCTTGTATTAGGTGGCCAACTTCAATGCTAGTGGGCTCACACTGTCCCCTCCTTATCTCAGGAAACTGATTCCAATAGATATTGTATCCTCTATATTTTGAGAAGTAATTCTAGTTAGACCTCATATGTCACTTAGAATGGTGACCATCCAAGGAACAAAACATAGAGCTTGCAAGCCCATTAGAAGGTTGGCCATGGTCAAGGCCAGTTGTTATGTGATCAAAACATCTGCAAATTGTGAGTTATTGAAGCTACCAAGAGAGGTGTGTCAAGTACTCTTTGGATGATCATAGATCAATTTTATGAGGAAATTCTTTGTTTTGATAAACTAAGCATGATGTTGAGACAAAGATGAAAAAAGGTGATTATTTATCTTGAAAAAAAAAATTAATAGTGGAGGACAAATTCGATATGACATACATGTATGAGCTATTAAGACCTCAACCATATAGGGGCCATATCTACACATGAATTCAAAAGGGCATCGATCTAGAACCCAATGACTATGGCATAATGCATATGGATGTTTCAATGAGGCAATAATCCAACAAAGAATTGCAAGCATGGGCACATGAAAACCATAAATTCTACCTAGGCTATGTGAAGAACCTATTTATAGTTGAAGTACAAAGCATGAGTTTGATAACAAAGTATGGAGAGGGAAATTATTTGAAAAAACACATTGAAATTTTCATGAAGATGATGAAGGTCTTCTCTAAAGAACATAAGGAAAAAGAGTTTCCAATGAGACTAGGCATGACCACTTTTCAACGGTGGATGACCCATTTTATTCCGAAGTTGAAAGTGTTATTCCTATGTTGATTTCAAAAGATTATAGAGATTATTATAGATAAAAAGTGGTAGTAATACCTCATAATCTATAATGATTGATGGGGACTAAGCAATAACATATGAATAAATTCAACCATTTGGAATAATTATCAGTTCATATTATACTAGGATTTATTAATATTTTTGTCTATAAATGGTATTGTCATCAATATAAGAAAAGGGAAACAAGAGACTTTGATTAATTGTGAAAGCAGTTCATTGCCATGTTAAACGAAGAAACAAACAATGAAAATGAAACCCTTTCATAGGTTTTCAAGAAAATGCATTAGTTTTCATGGGAACATATGCTTGAAAACAATGCCAAAATGGTTTCTAAGGTGTCAATTCTCAATAAGGAGGAACCCATTCACAATAGCTAGATAAGTAGAAAATCTAGGAAGAAAATATAGGAATATCTAGGAACAAATAATGGATTGATAAAGGATAAAATTTATAGGAGGGAATCCAAAGAAGACCAACATTGCAAAAGAAGGTGAAGAGCCCGAATATTTGAAAATAGTCAATTGTTGGGATGACATGACAATAGTTGAAGCAATATCCTTATAAGGAGTTTTTCGATGTTTTTCTTAGAGATACTATGATTTAAAAAGGCCTTCCTTGAGAGGTTTGACGATCAAACTAAAACTTGACCCAAATCCCATAAATCAAACCATATTAGATGCATCCAATGTACAAAGCGACAATGTAAAAAGTGCTTTGAAAATTATTGGATGTTGACACAATTTATATGATAAAGGAACATGGGTGGATTTCTCCAATCATGATGGATAAAAACAAAAAAACATGAGGACCTACACAAACTTACAAAATTTTAATCATTTGACTAAAGGGCAGCATAGCTTATAATTGGGAAACAAAATGCCAACAAATAAATAATTGACTGATAACAAATTTCATGAAATTTTAAAATGTTTGTTCAGTGCTTAAGAAATTTATTTAAACCACATAGTCTGATAAAATTAGAGTGGTGTGAGTTGTCCATGGTGTTATAGATAAAAGTTTGGTGGATGCAATTGTGAGTGCACCAATCTTAGGATTTCCTAATTGGAACAAGTCATTCCATATACACATACATGGAATGACTTGGGTGTATCTACTAATAATGTCCTCACACATGTTGATGATGACAAAATTGGGCATATGATGTATTTTGCAAGAAAAAAGTTGTCATTGGTTGACAACTATTACAATACTATAGGTGGAACCTTGGGTATGGGTATATTACACAAATTTTGACATTACTTACTATCTAACAAGTTCATTTTCAAAATGTAAATCATAATTTAGAGTTTGATATATATATTAAACAAAGTGATAAACTCTGGAAGCATAAGTTGATGGTTGATGTTGTTCCAAGAATATGATATTGAAATTTGGTGTCAAATTAGAATCCAATGTTAACCCTAATTATCTGTCATGGAGTTGAAATAGGGAACTTGAAGGAGATGAGGAAGGAGAATTTCCTAATGATAACATGTTCAAGGTTCCACCTTCATCAGTCTATCTAGAGGATGTCCATTATTTTTGTGGCACTAAAAGGCACTAGACAAGATGAGAATGACAAATAGATGAATTCTAGTTCAAAAGACATTCTAATTAAGAAATGCATGAAAGAGACCGTGGATATGAATAAGATTTAGAAATCAAAGGCACTGAGTTGAAGGTTCCTATCACTAATGAGAAGGAGACCTCTTTCAGAAAGAGACTTGCTTTTCATAAAACAAGGAAAGATGAAACCATTGTTTTTTTATTCTAGTGGTTGAACTCTTCTAAAAATTATGAAGTTGATTATATACCTAGCACTAATAATAGTATCACTTCATATAAATGGTGATGAAGCATGAAGGATGTCAAGTTGTAAGTGAGGAGGTGTTGGAAGTTGTCCCAACACATTCTTCAACTTCATCGGCTCAAGGAAGGAGGTCCTTCTCACCCTACGCCATAATTTTTAGAAGAGTTAATAAGAAATTTGAGAAGGTAAAAAATCAGCAATCATTGGGCCCTTGGAGTAGGGAGGCCTCTCTAAGTGGTAAAAATTATTTTTATTTATCTCAACATTTGTGGCTTTGGATCTGCCACCAAGGAAAACCCTCAAGAGGGTAGTGGGGAAGTATAAACCTAATACTATTTTTCCACATAAAACTATGTTGGGAGGAAACCAAAATTATTTTAAAGTCTTTATTTACATTAATATTATGGTAGATGCGGAGGAATTGTTACCACATATATTTTATATTGATGGGTGAGTTAATATAATATTATGTTATATTATATTTCCCCTGCATATATTTTACGGCGTTGTTTCCATGATCCCTTGGGACTAGCCATGACATTCACATTCACATTACATCTCTCTTTTGTGTTTTGCTAGTAAGTGTAGATTACATAAACCCTAAACCCTAGCAAATAAGCGCTAAACCCTTACATTAACCCTTAATCCCTCAACCTTGGTTAATCACTAATCTCTTAACACAAAATCCCTAAATTCCCTAACCCCTTGTCATCTAACCCTTAAACATGAAGCCTAATCCCTAATCCATGTCTATTTTAAAGGTGGAAGATATTGCTAATGATGAAGAGTGCCCAATGGGCATGGTATCTTCCCTTGTCTAGAAAAATGGTCATCGGAAGAAGTCTCAGGGTGAGATAATGGCTGCAACATATACCTTATGCTTTTCATTGCAAACCCTATCTTTTCTCAAGACACGGTATGCGATGTTGATCTTGAATTGAATAATGGCATGATACTTTTCCTCTACCATCTTGTCTTGTTGATATCTCATGTGAAGATGCAATATTCCCTCTATTAAAAGATCACTGGAGAATCCTCTTTACTGCACTGTTGGCACTCCAGTTTACTCATTTCTTCTTCAAGAAGTAAGAAGCGTCGTTATTATAGAAAACTTGTCATAACATCCGTAAAAATGCAACATATTTATAGATTTTGTAACGTCGCAATTCCGACGTAAAAATTCCTAAGAGTGACCGTTGGTATTTTGACTTGGTGAACATATAACTAAGGTGATCGTTGGAACCCTAGTTTCAAATGTCCTGGTGCTGACATACCTTTTTCAAAACTTGATGATGGCAAGAGAGACGTTCGATGTGGAAAACGATGGAAGAGCGACGTTAACGTGGCAATTACGACATACATCTTTAGAAACGTGGCAAGAGAGACGACTATGTCCCAAAGGTGGAAAGAGAGGCGACTATGTGGAAAACGTGGTAAGAGAGATGTTCTAGTGGAAAGCGTGGCAAGAGATATGTTAATGTGGAAAGAGAGATGTTAACATGGAAAGAGCGACGTTATCGGGCAACATGATTTTATTTATTTATAAATTTCCTCTATTTTACGACAATATGGACAATTTGTCTGTAACGCCGCAAATAAAACGTCAAATTTTACAATGGCCTTGGTATTGTTGCATTCCCTTTAGAATCTTTAAGCGAGCGAGTGTCTCAGTTTTCCCTCACGACAACGTGGACCCCTCGAACTAGTGTCGTTAACCTCCAATTCGAGCTAGGGTGGGAGTGCTAGTAGGATATGACGGGATGCTTCCACACCTCTCCCTCAATATTTGGTCTGTGTGCGGTCCCTTTACTCCTTACGTGAGTCATATTAGAAATCATTTTTCAGCCTGCATTCATTGACAAAAATGTCGCTGGAGACGTTCCAATGGAAAACGTGGCAAGAGCAACGTTCCAGTGGAAAACGTGGCAAGAGCGACGTTAACATGGCAAGACCGACGTTAACGTGGCAAGAGAGACGTCAACATGGAAAGAGCGACGTTATCGGGCAACATGATTTTTTTTTTTTTAATTTTCCTCTATTTTGCGACAATATGGACAATTTTGTCTGTAACGCCGCAAATAAAACGTCAGAATTTTTACAATATGTAGTATTGTTGCATTCCCTTTAGAATCTTCATGAGCGATTGTCTCAGTCTTCCCTCACGACAACGTGGACCCCTCGAACTAGGTAATCGTTAACCTCCAATTCGAGCTAGGGTGGGAGTGCTAGTAGGATATGACAGGGATGCTTCCACACCTCTCCCTCAATATTTGGTCTATGTGCATGGTCCCTTTACTCCTTACGTGAGTCATATTAGAAATCATTTTTCAGCCTGCATTCATTGACAAAAAAAATGTCACTGATCCATATACATAATTATACTAAATCAATCATCTGACACATATGCGTAAAATGAAATACTCAAACAAAA
>SNQJ01S0038957.1:147289-159175 GCA_010110895.2 Picea sitchensis | reverse complement strand
ATGGATGTCTGGTACATACATCTTTTGATCCAGGGGCCCACTTCTTTGCAAACACTTATAAATGGTTGATCGGATATTTAAGGTTGTTGATTAGAAGAGTATTCCATACTACCCTAGCGAAAATGTCCTAACAAAGAGTATGATCAAGGTATTTGCATCCATACTCACAAAATATGTGACTTGAAGAGATTAGACTACAATAATTGACTTGATGTTATTCTCTCGGAATATAGGACAACATGGAAGAAATGATAAATGTAAAAAACTTTGAAAAATAAGCAATAATGTCAATAGAAAACTAGGTGTTATCCTTGTAAATAGAAGTAAAATAGAGGATATAGACAACAAAATATTTTTAAAAATGATTGGAAGAATTGGAGAGACTAGAGAAGAACATGCTTTGTGAAATATTTAAATGAGAAATGATCAATATTATGGTGAAAAGTTATGATGCAAACAAGATCAAGAAGTAAAATTTTGAAGATGGCATGCTGAATGACACTGAACCCATTCAGCTCTAATTTTTTCTGACATTCTTCCCCACAGACTTATACTGAAACACATATCTATTTTTTGTTCACCGAGAAGACCCGCAAACCCTTTTTCAAGCGTCGTTATTATAGGAAACTTGTCGCAAGATCCATCAAATGCAACATATTTATAGATTTTGTAACGTCACAATTCCGATGTAAAAAAGTCCTAAGTGACCATTGGTATTTTGACTTGGAGAACATACTAAGGTGACCGTTGGAGGGGAAAACCTGGTTTCCAAAACGTCACAATTGCGACATATATCTTCACAAACGTGGCAAGAGAGACATTCCAGTTGAAAACGTGGCAAGAGTGACATTAATGTGGCAAGAGAGATGTTAACGTGGCAAGAGAGACGTCAACATGGAAACATTGACGTTATCGGGCAACATGATTTTTTATTTTTTTTAATTTCCTGTATTTTGCGACAATATGGACAATTTTGTCCATAACACCGCAAACAAAACGTCGTAATTTTTACAATATGTACTAGTGAAACACCACACAGATAGTCTTATACTCAAACCATTCATAAATTGCATAGACTATGAGCATACATGTCAACATATAAATTTCAAGATACAAGATATAACACTTATCAAAAAAACCCCAAAGGTGATGCAACTGCTGAGAGGGGTGCTCATTTCCACCCAACCGTAGGCTCAATGACTCTCAATGGATTTACCACTAGCCACCCCCGAGCTGAGACCATGATGCTGCGAGACTGAGTCTCTATTTTGCTAGTGGCCAAGAACGAAGGTTACTCTCCTTCTTCTCTGCTATCCATCACTCTGTATTTTTCTAGAGTTCTTTTCCTTCTCCTCTTCCCCTCATGTTTTCCCCTTGATCACACACTCTTCCTCCATTTTCTCCTTTCGGCAAGGTTGCGTGTGGCACAATATTCCTTGCGGTGGTCAGGTCTGAGGACTCTACGGATGGGCGGTTCACCCCCATCCCTCATTACTCATGAGGAGACATTTACATACCAACCTGGCGAGTCATTTAATTCGGGGCCAACGAGCTGCTCTTGGTTCTCCGAGCTAGTGAAGTCCAAATATGGTATTGGTTTTGGTGGAAGTTAACGCCACCATTCCAGGTGCCTTTCACCACCTTTCTTCAGCCATGGTGGTCTCTTTTTCAGCACATCCCCTCTCAAAAGTCCTGCAATATATATATATATATATATATATATATATATATATATATATATATNTTTCAGCACATCCCCTCTCAAAAGTCCTGCAATATATATATATATATATATATATATATATATATATATATATTCATAATATTATTCACATTCATCGACCTTTTTCAAGAGGTTCATTCACATCACACATTCACATTTTTGAGTTTGCCACAATACTTGGATAGTATAGTTATTTTTACAGACTGGGGGAAACAGGGTGTTACATTTCTAAACACATTTGTCTGAGAAGAATGATTACAATGAGGCTCCAAATTCCCTTTTAACATTACTCATGAATGCCAAAACCCTAGACGTCCAAAAAACTAACCCTAGGAGA
The DNA here is from genome assembly GCA_010110895.2 of Picea sitchensis. Lineage (NCBI taxonomy): Eukaryota > Viridiplantae > Streptophyta > Pinopsida > Pinales > Pinaceae > Picea > Picea sitchensis. The sequence continues at coordinate 157,115 of SNQJ01S0038957.1, read as the reverse complement.
TGAAACACCAAAAGTTACGTGGGCCCAAATGGGTAAGTTGGTACCTAAACTTCACGGGGTTGTAACTTTTGCATACAACCTCCGTTTTAGGTGCATGATAGCCCGTTGGAGAGGTGTTATACATAAATACACATTATGTCATCAAACTTTGACTCTGTCTATAGTTTGACTATGGAAAACCAAAAAAGCATTTATTAGGGCCCCAAAACAGCCCTAGAAGTACAAAAATGTGTGCTAACATGAACAATTCCAAAATAAGCTAGTTGGATTAGGTGAGTAGCCACCAATATCCAACTGGAATATGTGTAGGGATTTAGACAACCCTAGAAGTGTATAACCCACAATTACAAAGAAGTACATAAGAATGTGTTGAACTAAAAACTATCAAGAGGAGCTAGTTGGAATAGGTGGGTGGCCACCAATATCCACTTGGGTCATTCCTCCCCCATTAGGAAGCAATGGTCTCCATTTCATTGAGTTCCCCCTTTAGGTGAGGAAACTTTTGTTGAGTTTGGAACTGGGTGAGCCACTTGCCTTGGTGTAGGAGCTAACCTGCCTTGACAACATGATAAAGCTCGATCCTATGTTGGTGAGTACCCTTGACCTATGTTTCCATTATCTGATCAGTGGATGTCTGTTCCATGCAGTCAGGTTTTATCTCTATTGGTGTCATTTGTTCTATAATCTCTAAGGTGTCCAATAATGGTGGAAAATATGGCCGAAGGAGGTCCACATTAAACAATGGGTGCAAGCCAAGGAAGGGTGGAGTGTTGAGGTCAAAAGAATTGCTACCCACATCCTTGGTGATAGTGTAAGGCCCATATCAAAGTGGGAGGAGCTTCCGATGGGCCCCAGTAAGTCACTCTTTCTGAAAATGTAGCCAAATCTTGTCTCCCACCTAAAACTGGTGCAGTACCCGATGTTGATAATGGCACTTCTTTTACTTAGCATTGGCTTTCTGCAAAATCTCATGGACATATTGGAAGATGTGTTGAATCCTCTCAATGAATCTGCTAGATTTTTTGGCCTCAAACTGAACATGGGAATAATCTGTTTGTGTTGTTACAAGAGGGAGTGAAACATCAATGGAACCCAATGGTTGACATCCCAGCCCCACCTGAAAGGGGATATTACTAGTGGAGCTATGGATAGCCCTATTGTAGTTGTGATGAACATATAGAATACTCTCATCCCATGTACATGTATGCTTAGAGTTATACATGCGAAAGATGTGCACAATCATCCGATTGACGAACTCTATTTGGCCATAAGTATGAGGGTGGAAGGAAGTGGATTTATTGAGCTTGGTGTCCAATAGTGACCAGAGACTCGACCAAAATGTGTCAAGGAACCTATTTTCTAGATTGGATATGATGGTCTGTGGTATCCCAAAATGGACCCACACTCACTCGAAGAAGAGAATGGTAGTAATTTCCGTTGTGATTCTCTTCTTGCAGGCTCTAAGAATGGCCATATTCGAAAATAGATCAACTACCAAAAATCTGAAATCATTTCCTTACTTGGTGGACAGAAGGCCAGCCATGTAATTCATCGAGATGGATTCTTGAGGCCTATTGGGAGTAGGAAGAGGGGTGTATAAGCCTTTATTATTTATGGATTTCTTGGAAATGACACATGTAGTGAAATATCTTATATACTTGCTAACGTCTCATCAAAGTTTTGGCCAATAATTTTTTTTTTGTAGAACAACCACAATTTTTTCCACACCAAAACGTCTTACCATACAACTGTAGTGAGCCTCCAAAATCATATTTTCACGCTCTCTTTCTGGAACAAAAAGATGGCCTATATGGCATAAAAGTCCATCCTAAATGTGAAAATCGGTGACATTTGCGCCTGTACCCAAGAGATGATAGGTGGTGGAAAAGTCTGGATCTTGATGATAAAGTTGGGGCCACTCAAATGCCTCATGCCCATAGGAATGGAACATAGTGATGAGTGTAGCCATATGAGGTTGAATGAGGCGGTCAGCGACACGATTTGTACTCCCTATCTTATAATTGATGTTGAGATGGAACTATTGCAGGTAGGTGGACCATTTATGATGGAGGGCGTTCTGTGACTTCCCCTGTGTCCGTATGAACTACAAAGGTTTGTGATCAGTGTGGATGATTGTTTCATTTACCATAATGTAATGTTTCCATTGACGAAAATATTGTATAATGAAATACATTTCCTTGTCATATGTGGGGAATTTCCAGACAATATCTGAGAGTGTCTCACTATGGTATGTTGTTGGATGATCATTTTGAGTGAGAACTACACCTACAACATAGTTAGATGCATCAGTTTCAATCTTGAATGACTGTTGTAGATCAAGGAAGGAGAGTGTTGGAGCTAAGCATAAGAGATGTTGTAGATCATCAAATGCTCGTTTTTGTTCCTTCCCCCATGTGAACTTTTCCCTGCAACCAACCTTGGTCACTTGACCAAGGGCCCATGCAATATGGGAGAATCCCAACAGGAACCGTCAATATAAATTGGCAATTCCCAAGAAGCTCTAAAGCTCGATTACTATGGTCGAGGCTGGAAAGTCACAGATGAATTGTATCTTAGTTGGATCAACATGTACCCCATTCTCATCAACAATGTATCCCAATTATTGGAACTTGTTCATGCCAAAGGAGAATTTTTCCAAGTTGGAATATAGCTTATGCTGTCGCAGAGTGCTCAAAACCTATTGAATATGCTACATGTGCTACTCCCAAGTTCTGCTGAGGATGAGTATGTTATCCAAATATAACACCACAAAAGAGTTGGTGAAGGGTCTCAATACATCATCGATCAACCTCATGAAAATGGTTGGTTCATTTTTTAATCCAAAGGGCATGACCAACCATTCGAAGAGACCTTCTTTAGATTTGAAATATGTCTTCCATACATAAGTTGGTTTTGATGGGAACTTGGTGGTAACCAAACTTTATCTCAATATTGTTGAAGAAATTTTCTCCCTTGAATTGGTCAAGAAGGTCATCAATTCTAGGAATTAGGTACCGGTTCCTGACTATGATTTTGTTCAATGCTCTATAATCAATGTAGAGCTGCAAGGTCTCGTATTTATTTTGCACCAATACAATTGGGCTTCCACAAGGGGAGGAGTTGGGTCTGATGTGACCCTTTTGAAAAAACTATTGGATCTGACATTTGATTTCATCATTTTCCATCAGTGATCAAAGATAGACTAGTCCATTAGGAAAAGGTGCACGAGCAGTTAGATCAATTGGATTCTTGACTTGGCAGTGAATCGATACCTCAATGGGTGAGGAGAAGATGTATCTTTTTTATTCCACAATCCCATCCACTTTCTTTTGCTGCAAAGAGAAGCTCTGTGTAGAGGCCATAGATGTGGCGATGACCTTCTGCTTGTTGTGAGCATAGATCACAAAGAAGAAGAACTTGTCGATCCATGAAATGACCTTACTGCATCATTTAGCATAGATTAAATAAATAACGGTAGGCAATGCTACCTATAGTATCATGTACAATTGTCTACCCAAAGTAATAATAACACTACAGGGTCTAGACTCATACACAACATGTTGTTTCCACAAATATGGTTTTCCTAAAAGGACATCACAAAATTCAAGGGTAGCAATATCACACAATACCTCGTCTTTTAAAGACTTGATACCGTAGGGCAGACGAAACTGTTGGATGACACAAAGATATATTCCTTGGTAAAGCCAACTGATGGTTTAGGGATACGGGTGCGATGTCATCAGCAGGTCCATCTACTTGACATCCTCTGCTGAGATCAGGTTCTTATGACTACCACTATAAAAAATGAAATGAAGTGAAGCTCCCTTTACCCACATTTGTGAGTGAAAAGCGTTCAACTTCCTTTGGTTCTTCTGGTTCACTTAGCTGGACTTTGGTGGTAGCAACAATGACACTGGGTTCAACATCAATAATCAACTTCTCTCCTTCGAGATTTGATTCGTAGTCAAAATCTTCCTCTGACTCAGAATCTTTTAGCTCGTCCACAGTGACTTCTTGGAGCGATATTCTTCGGTGTTGTGCCAAGCGATTTTATTGTACTCACACCATTTTCCCATGTCCTTATTTGAATTCGCATTACCCTTCTTGTGCTGTGTCTTGGACTGGTTGTCTTGAGAGTGGCCATATTTTATCTGTCCCTTTTTTTGTATGTTGGGGCTGCCTTGGCCAAGCTTCGACTGTGAGGCGTTTGCAGATCCAAAATATCTCCTGTTTTGCTTCATTTGTTTATCGATATGGACATCATATCTATAAGGCACACCCAATGATGCGATGTCCATAAACTCCATTTATGTTTGAATGTATATATGTAGACAGCTGCAGTATTTGAGCACCATATGTTGCTCAGAGTCTTTGATACCCAATTTGGTGCGCAAGGTATGGAAAATATTGGTGAAATCTGGTACTTTCTGGTCCCTTTCCTAATGCAGGGTGGTCCATGTTATGTACTGGTCCTCGTAGCTTCCAATAGGGTAGTACTATTCTTTAATGGCATCCCTAAAGGAATCCCATGTGGAGGAGACCACAAATATTTCATATTCCTCTATAGCCCTTTTCTAAGAGTAAGTATCCCACCAGTCCTTAATATGGGGGATGAACTTGAGGAGTGAAAAAGTAATCTTTTCCCTATCAGAAAAATTGTGGACCAAAAAATGCCCTTCGATCAGATTCAACCATTTATCTACAACATCTGCATCTATCAGTACTTCAAATAATATAATATAAAAATTTACTTGTACCTTGAAGGGGGTTTCATGGCCGCTTGATGAATATGCATCTCTGGCCGCTTGATGAAGATGCATCTCCCGTGGGAAGCTGCTGAAGGATATGTGCAAAGTTGTCCATCATTCCGTTCCTTTGTCACGCAAGGGATTCCTCGAGCAACATTTTAAAAGGATATCCTACTCCATCATCTTTCTTTTCATCCCCCATGGGTTATTGTGGGCTCAAAATGAACGATATTGAAAAGGCTCAATTGGTTTGAGTGTCAACTTCTTGTACCCATATCTTCTTGGGGACATGTACGAAGAAAAATAAATGAAGAGAAGACCACTCTAATACCACTAATCTAGATTTATGAGAGAAATTAAATGAATAAAAAACTGAATACAATAACACAAAGATATGAATACCAACAACATATATCCTATGAACAATAACTTCTATTGAATAAATGAATACGTATAAACTATAAAATTGTAGAACTAAAAACAACTTGCTTGAATGGTGGTAGTTATCTCAGAGAAGAGATGTTTCTGCTATGCGCATCTGTATGAGAAGAATGATTACAATGATGCTCCAAAGGCCCTTTTAACATTACTCATGAGTTCAAACACCCTAGACATCCAAAAACGTAACCCTAGGAGATGGAACACCAAAATTTATGTGGGCCTCGATGGGTAAGTTGGTACCTCAACTTCCCGGGGTCGTAACATTTTCATACTACCTCTATTTTAGGCACGTGATAACTCATTGGAAAGGTATTATCGAGGAATACACATTATGTTGTCAAACTTTGAATCTGTCTACAATTTGATTGTGGCAAGCCAAAAAATTTACTTTTTAGGGCCCCAAAATGACCCTGGAAGTACAGAAAGATGTGATGACATGAAAAATTCCAAAATAAGCCAGTTGGGTTAGGTGGGTGGCCACTAGTCTCCACCTGGAATATTTTTAGGGCTTCAGACAACCCCGAAATTGTAGAACCCACAATTACAAAGAAGTACAAAAGAACGTGTTGAACTAAAAACTATTAAGAGGAGCCCGTTGGAATAGGTGGGTGGCCACCATTATCCACCTGGATAAGATATCCCTAGGAATTTTGTGTTCCCTAACATGAATAGTGTGTGTATGTTAATGCAAATGATTTAAAAAAACAAAAATACAATTCTAGATTTCTCTAGGGATATTATTTATCTATTGTGATAATTAAAATCATATGATAATACCAAATTAAACTAAATTAAAAAGTAAATTTTACAATTGTCTTGAATTTTGAATTTTACAGTGATGATGAAAATATAAAGCTCGACAATTATTTTTTATCAAAAAAAAAATGAAATTAAATCAAACATCAGCTTAACAAATGGAGTTCAACAATTAAAACGTTTTTTATCAAATGACAATCAAATCAACAACTGGCTAGATACAATTTCCATAATGAAATGAAATTTTAAATTTATAAGGACCGTCGATAGATTAAAATTACGCGAATAACAATCTAACAATCTTAAAAAATTATCATTATTTTTTTACATGAAGAGTCAAAAGCATTGGTTACTATAATGCAATTCAAATTTAATTCATTGATGTATGCATTCATTTGAAACAAATAATGTGATCAATTCTATTACAACTATTTCCTTATACACACACACACACACACACACACATATTTTAACTAACCTCATATGAAACCTATATATGTGTGTGTGTGTGTGGAAATAATTATAATAGCATTGATCATATTATTTAGTTCAAATTTTTGTGTATGTGTAACCAAGGTTTTCAATTTTCCTATATAGTTAAATATACACACGGATACACATATACAATAGGACATATATATGAAGAAAAATAATACATAGACACATACATTGTTATCACCTTAAAATTTCTCACTTGCGCCACTTTGAGAATCTCTGTCTGAATATATCACTTTGGTATGCATAACTCTCATCATCCAATCTAGTCCATCACCATATGACCTCAAAATTTCTGAAATCAGCCAAGTCAAACCTAAAGTTTGACCAATGATGGCCAATGCAGATAATGGTTCTTTAAGTGCACACACCTAGTGTCTATAAACACCTAAAACTTGTGTTTCCCAAAAATATTTATTTTTTAACTATTTTATAGCCCAATCAATGCACTCGTGATATTAAGATGGCATGTTAATTGTGTGTGGACCATATCAAACCATGATTACTATAGTTTTTTTGTTGACTGGGGAAATCAACAACTAGTCAGGCACATACTCGTGTGACACGTGGTCATGTTATTCAACTGCTACCACCATAACCTCATGCATGACAACATGGCCACTCACGTGGAACACAAGGCTAGTCGAGGGTTTCAAACCGATGAATTCACATAATAGTGTGCCTTAACAACACACTCCATCACCGACTATTCTACACCATGGGGGCCAAACCATGATTATTATTATTAAACATTGATCTATCCATTTATACCCATTATGTGGAAGACTATGTCAAGAAGGTTCTCCACCAACCACCCATAAATAAAACTATTGAAGAAACCCATATAGATCATTCCATCTAAGAAAGGTTATGCTACTGGAATACCATTATCCTATCTTGAGAACCATATTCTCTTGATTCCACATTCTAGCTTCTTTCCTTCTTTGATAATCAAAGTTGGAGTTGGAGGACACCAATGAAGAAAAACACCCATTCCAAGGAGGAGCCTTGGAGCCCATTTTTCTTCATTAAGATTTTGTACAAGGTGTTGTTTTACTTTTCTATTCCATTGGATCATTAACAAGTTCATATTCCTTATTTCCTTATTCATGTTGAATATTGTTTCTTTTGCATAGTCAGATTTCATATTTCACAAGAATTATAGTTTAATTTACATGAACATTACCATGGTTTGTAATTCTACTTTCATTTATCATTTTTCTAATGAATAATTCACAACCAAAAAGTTAAAGGGTTATTTTTCACCCTTAAAATAAAAATAAACATACACATTATTTTAACCAAGGCATACACATACACACTAGTACATATGACCAAATTTTCTATAGTTTTTTGTTGATATTGCCACACTTATACGTCACAATTTCCATGAAAGCCGAGATATGTTTTCATCGGAATAATTTTTTCTCTATATCCACGATCCAGGTGTGCATGGAAACATCGAAAAAATAAATGCTCCACGTGTCACCACATTCAAGATTGGTTATCCCTATGAATCATCGCAATTACGATGAACTTACGTCGCAATAACAATGAAGAAGTGTGGCAAGTTGCGACGACAATTTATGCCAAGCCAATAACTTACGACGCAAATGCTGAATGTGCGACACAAAACCATCGCAACTTGTGACGAAAATCTGTGGCAATATCGACGAAAATATATCTCAACACCAAGCTTACGATGCAGATGTTGTATGTGTGACGAAAAGACCTGGCAAATTGCGACAAAATTTTGTCACAATAACGACGGTTGTGGTAAAATATAAATTGTTTCCAACGAACTATCGTCGATATTGCGACGATGGCTTTAAGTTAAAAAAAATAAAAATTAAATGAGATATGGTATTACCATATTACATTGTAATATGGTATACCATATTGTATGACATATTACATTATAATATGGTAATGACATATTACAATGTAATATGGGATTACCATTTTACATTGTAATATGGTAATGCCATATTACATTGTAATATTGTAATATATTGCAATATTTGTATCCCCTACAAATAATCAAGGCACTAATCAATCAAATATTGGAATCATGTGTTATCATGAAGTTGGATTAGAAGTAAGGATACCAATATGACAATATACACACAGAATAATTGTTGGAAGATTGGTTGTTGTCATTGATGTCAACCCTAGTCATGGGTTTTGGACCGCAAGATTGATAAAGGTATTTGGACATGAAGGACAATTCACATGCATATACAACACGCATGAATGGACAGTATACATCATGTTGTTTTTGGTGGTATGTGGCACGTCACGTGGATCCTCATGGTGAGGATAAATGAATTTTTGAAGATGACAAAGTGAATTGAAGAAGGAAGTACATGTAGGCCCTAAAGATAATTAAAGAAAATAATTACAAAATAAGAAAGTGTCAGGTCATCCCTAATGTTAAAATGAAGTGACATAAATGGTATAAATAAACATCATTATACATGCATTTTGATACAAGTTGAATTTCATAGGAAATAAGAAGTAAAGAAGGTCAGATTTCAAGGGAGGATGAAGTCTTTTGGTGATGTGTTCTACGGTATGTTATTTTCAGGTCATCTTACCATTTGTGCTATAATTTTTTTTCTAGAATGATTTAGATGGTGAAATAGATACGGTATTGAGAAGACATATCAAGGTACCTCTGGTACAAAGTTTATCTCTTGATTCACTATAATTATGGAGATACATTATGTGGAAGATAGGGTTTGTGACCAATCCTGAAGCTAGTCAATAAACAAGTGTTCCGGGTACAAAATTCATAAATTCTTCATCAAGAATCCAAATGATGTGGGACAAATTGCATTGGAAAGAGTACGGACTTTCATTTCTTGTGTGCGATTTTCAGAATCGGATGTTAAATATTGAGTGCGAGGCAATCTGTACAAGTTCGGTCTCCTAAATAGACCATAATTGAATAAAGTCTACCATTCTTTCTATAACTTCTTTTTGGGGAGGATTCAAGGAGTGAAACTTGAAGGAGTTTCATAGAATACATTGAGTAATATTATATACAGGATCAGAGTACTCTAAGAATTGAAGAATTACAAAAATTGAAGAAGTCTCAGGAAGCATTATCAGGTTCTATGTGATGATTGGTTGATAGTGATGATTTAATGCAAAGTTTTATTATCTCTCATATATTCTTGGGTGGAAGGAAGGGGAAAGGATGGAGAGTTCAACTCTCTCTTAATATTGGAGGATTGTATATTCCTCTTGGAGGTTTATCCATCCCTTTACATTTGGAAGCTATAGCTACCTTTGGAAGTCATTACTTCCCTTGAACAATAACTATTGATTATTTCTCATATATTGTGCATGGTGTATTGTGGTGTATTGGTGTAACTCTTATA
>SNQJ01S0038957.1:132639-145932 GCA_010110895.2 Picea sitchensis | reverse complement strand
GTAGGAATCTCAATCAAGTTACGAAAAGAGGCATGATAAGCATTTAACAACACATACCTCCTAAGTTTGATCAAGTGTGTTTGCACCCACCAAAGAAATGTTTAAAATGATATTTTAGGATTGTGGATAAGAATGAATAAAAGTTATTTGCTTGTATTGGTCACCATATATGGGAAAATATTCCAATGTATATGTGGATCATTTGAAGTTTTCTATGCCATCCTCATTAGAAGGAGAATTTAATGAAGAGACATTCAGTCCCAAAGTTGATGGGGATCATCAAATTGAAAGGGAAAAGGTCTACTCCTACTTGAATTCATATATTTGTACTGATGTCATATAGGCTTGTGCAAGTGACAAAAATTTCAATTTGTATGAATTTGGTGAGTGGAAATTTATGACCCACAAGGAGTAATGGTAAAACCAAGGGTTCATGAGAATGTTGAAAGGTAGAAATATTGTTAGGTTTGTAAAGTAAGTTTTTGAACCTATGAAGACACCATCAGTAAAAAGGTTGTAATTTATTTAAAGTTTTAAAATCTCTTTCATCACCTATGTATAAGCTATTGGTAAATTTTCTTCTATGTTTTGAATAATTTGGGAAATAATGGCTCTTAACACCTTGAAGATTTGGAAACTCTTACGAACCTAAAGGGTCATTATGACATTGACTCATATATTCTTGTAAAAACATAATGTTATTTGATGCCTCGATAACTTAGACATAGTGTTTATAAGGGCTAGTTATCAATTTCTTCATTGATAATAATAAGAGGAATATTACTAATATAATAGGAAGAGAATTGTGGATGTCACTTGCACAATTGTTGGAGCATACAAAAAGGACAATAATAACGAGGTCCAAAATTTAGGGTACATCTTTAATATGTTCAATATATAGGGGGGAGACTAATACATACTTTAATTTCCAAGAATTAGCAATGAACAATGCAAGAACATGTTTAGCTAGATACCTACATCACAAAGGTTGGCATCTTAACAAAAGTGAGGTAGGATTAGCAACATGATCTCTTATGGAAAGGAAAGGATGAGTCCCATGTGACATACGATAATATGGAGAGTTTGAGCATAATAGGCATCATAAAGAACAAAAGAAACACATGGTAGCCTATATTTAGTGCAAGAATGAGAGGTGGCATACATCAATGGGGTATTTTATGCAAGCTTAGGAGGTGACATACATAAACCTAAGTTCAATGCAAAGATAGAGGTGAAAAATACCAATGGTACTAGTGTAAGAGAGAGGATCAAAGGAAGATATGATGTCACCATTGGGAGGGGCTCCATAGTTGCAAGCTATGGAATGTGACCATTAAGGGGGACATCTTTGAAAACTGACCAAACAAGTGATAGTTGATCCTAACTAGGTAGAGGTTATCTCAAGTAGGGTCTTTCTTGAGATAATGAGCTATAAGGGACCCATTGATATTATGGCCAAATAAAAATGGAGAAAAACATGTGTAAGGAGGAAGAGCTAAGGAGGAGAGGCAACACTTTCCTCAAGCAGTTGAAGGACTAGGAAAAGAGGAAGAGTATGTAGGAGAGCATGGAACACTAGGAGAGAAAGAAGAGAAGGGGATAACTAGGTAATATTGGGTGCTACTAGGTAAGAAGTGGCTAGAGTTGATAATGGGAAGTCTAAGCTAGCCCAAAAAAACTCCCAATAGGAGCAAGGCTTCATTCAACTAGAAAATGTTGATTTTAACAACTAATGGAAAGATAAGTAAAAGAGAAGGCATAGAAGAAAAAGGGGCTACCTCATTGTTTTAGCCAGTGAGAGGACAAGGACAAGCAATTATGGAACTAGGTATAATAGATCATATATGTATTTTGTTAATTCGTGTGTGGTAGAAAAAACAAATATTGACTTAAAAATCATTGGGGAGGTTTGGTATTTAGAATGAGAATAGCAGAGTGAGAGTGCACCCCGGTAGAAGGATGAGAATGTATTATTTAGAGAGTTTGGAAGAGGGATAGTGCAACCATATGAGATGAGAAGCATTGGTGTGATGTAAAAGTGAGAGAGAAAGGTATTTATGTATTATGTTTTGTTGGGTCTTAACATTAGTAAGAGGTATTGCAAGAGGTGAGTTCATAGTTTTTGTCATCTTTGTAGAGTTGATAATTATTGCAATGAACATCTTATAAAGGATTTCATTTGAGCATTGATATTATGACCAAATAAAAATGGAGAAAAAGTGGTGTAAGGAAGAAAAGATAAGGAGGAGAGACAATACTTTCCCCAAGCATTTGAAGGAATAGGAAAAGAGGAAGAGTATGTAGGATAGCATGGAACACTAGGAGAGGAAGAAGACAAGGGGAGAACTAGGTAATATTGGGTGCTACTAGGTAAGAAGTTGCTAGAGTTGACAATGGGAATTCTAAGCTAGCCCCAAAAAAATCCCAATAGGAACAATGGACATCTTATAAAGAATTTAATTGTTGTTCATATTATATGTTCAAGAGTAAATTAGAGTAATCAAGGGGAGATACATAGCATTCAACAATCTCTTGAAAAATCCCCATGACAAGGGTGACTCCACAATGTTTATTAATGAGAAGATGAGTTTCGTCCTATTCTACAAAGCCCCAATGATAAGGACATGGGTGATGAGTGATGGAAAATGAGATTATTTTGGTTATAAATTGTCAAGGATTATTGTCAAGGGATAGTTTTCAATAGAGTTTGTAATAGGGACTATTTTTTTGTTGGGGAGAAGTGTCCAAATATTGGTGTACCCTAGGATCATCAAGGGATTTCTAATCTATGTACAAGCATTTGGATGTGAATTATTATTATAAGAATAAACATTTTTTAGTAGTGTCCTTTGGAGCCTTATAATACTTGCACTAACATGTGGGATGAGAGGAGGGGTCTAGATTATTGGCATTAGCTTCATGCATTGTTTAATAGGAACTAGGATTTAGACTAGGGATAGCAATAAGGTTAGGATTATGGAAATGAATGAAGTGAGGGATATTTTCTAATTTATTTTCCACAATGAAGATATGGATAAAGACTTTGTATATGGGGGTTCTCTAAAATAGTTATACTTCTTTATAAAAAAACTATAAGTAAACCAAAATTATATTTAAAATATCTACAAGTAAACCAAAACACCACATGGAACTTGGCAAATATCAATATCTACATATTCATGAGGATTGTGAGCTTTTACTAGTATAAAGCCTACTTTTAAAAACATGTCAAAACCCTTACCTTTTGTTGGCGATGGAAGTCACTCCTGGATTGCTTGCAGGAGTAGAGCCCGAAGCCCATCAGTTTAATGTCACGATTTGTTTTAAAGGGGTGATCAAATGGAGGAAAACTCGAGGAGATATCACTCTAACTCGGGGACTGAGTTTGGTACATATGGTGACAAAGGAGGTCTTGATCCAACTTCAGCCAGTGGGTTGATAAAATGGTGACTATGTGGAAGACTTAGTGAGGAAGATGAACAAACAACTTTGGGCAATAAGCTTACGGCTATTCACAGAAGAAAGACACTGAAGGCAAGCTCCTCTTGGTTCAGGGCCTCGATAAACTGAGGAGGACTCAACTGGATCCTCCAATTCCAAGTCACTCAGCGTGGGGAAAATCACACGAACTGGCTAGAAACATCATAACTGCTACAGTGATCCTACCAACATCATCCTATAACAACTATAGCTCAACTGGATCCTCCAATTCCAAGCGATTCTAACACAGTGGAATGAAGATGTAAACGAAACTGGCATTCATCAGGAAAGAAGTCTCAAAAGTGCATACATAACTAGAGTATCAGTGCTTCATTAAATATTTACAAATGGGAGCTCAGCTCAACCATCGATAGATACAAAAATGGCGAAAACGCCTTCATATACTCAAAACAACAACAACAGTGAAATCAAGACACTGCATTGAAAGCCTTGCATCTGCATGGCTTCTGACAGTCGACATCTGAAAGATCGTGCAACTTATGTCAGACGCAATCTTAATTCTTTGATAGTTCCAACGGTGAATCGGCGTGCCTTAAATTCATGGTCGTGCTTTCCCATTAAGGTGGAGGTGATGTCTAACCACCACCAACCGCTTCAATAACTTCTTTCTTGGGATCGAGGATGATCTGGCCAACTCAGCACCTCGGGATATGGAAGACTTCTCATGCTGCCACCTGGAATAGCTTGACTGATTCAAAGGATATGCGTGGGGAGCCAGCACGGAAGGTGGAGGGTATGGAAATGGAGTGAAGGGGCCGAAACTGTGAGGATGCGAAAGAAGTGGCGAGGCGTGAGAAGGGTTTTGGGAGAGGCACATGGAAAAAGACACTAAGCGGAGGAGGCAAGGAAGCAGGTGCGATGGTCATCTTTTAGCGGGAGGCTGACATGGAGGGAAGGGGACGTGTGGCAGATGGTGTGTGGATGATGGGAAGGAAAGAAGACCACGTGGACCATAAAGGGGAGGTAGAAGGATGACACATGGTAGCGGGAGAAAAGCGGTTGGAAGGTGATGTGACGGGAGAAGGGCCCACGCAAGCTTAAAAACAGAGTAGCTGAGGATGGCAGGAGTGCATGAGCGCCGCTGATCCAGGCGCTAAGATCTCAGCCGTTGGAAAGTTGCGAGTCTGATTCCGGAACCCCCCCCCCCTCTTAAAGATAGAAAGGCAGGGGGGGTCCGGAATTTCCTTCATCGTCGTTGATCTGGGCGCGCTGATCTGGGCCGTCGAAGAGGTGCGCTCCGGATTCCGGCCCCCCCCCCCCCCTACTTAAAGGTAGAAAGGCGGGGGGGGTCCGGAATTGCACCTGCGCCGTTGATCCGGGCGCTGCGATCCTAGCCATCCAGACTTGCTTTTCGATTAATCATGGGCGCATTAGCACCCTAACTTAGGACGAGTGGGTTTTTGACCCATTCCTTTACATTCTAACCCCCCTTACAAGAAATATCGCTAACACATTTTAATTGTTCTTTCGCCAGATTCATTAGCCCATACAACTTGATAAGAGTTGTCCATGAGATGCATTTCCATCACCAAGACCTGCATGAATCATAAAAGACAATTTTTTTATATGAGTAAATAATTAATAAGCAAACAAGCATGCATTTAGTTATGTAAAATACTCTAGAAAAAAATTAAGTTGTTGCATACCTTAATGAGCTCCTCTTTGTTTCGAGAATAGGTTATTCTGTATTGAATAGGGCCAACCACGTGAAGGCGGAATCTCATATGGCCCCTCCTCCCCCTCAGATCGCTCTCAATTCCCCATACCCAACAAATGATTTTGTTTATATAGAAAACATATAGGCATTAATGCATAACTAGGATAGTCATCAAAACATATGAACATATAAACATCGATAAAGATCCAAAAAATGGTCATGAATTTATACATCTAATTTTTCTTTGATTTATGTTTTTTTACATTCATAAAACTGACAATTTGGATATCATCATCATCCAAGGACATTGTATTGCATGTTCCCAGTCCTTCTATTATTTGTGTGCGCTCGTGAACTGGAAAAACGAAAATGATCATATAGATATGTTGAAATATAATTGAAATAACTAATTCATTGTTTTGATTAACATTACACTATTGCTCTTTACATGTCTCTGTAGTTGGGACAGTTGGTGCATTAATTTCCTGTCCACTTGGTTGCTCTCGCATTTCACCCTCCTGAGCTACATGCTCTTCAATTTTGAGAAGATAATATATAATTATGCGTCAAGAAATAAATATCTACAATCACAGTAAATATTTCTAATTCTGAAGCATACATACCAAAATGGGTACTCTACTCTACAATATCACTGGACATGTGGACCCTTGTATGACGCGGTGTTTACTAAATACCACTTGATTCACTACTATGGTAGCATTGTTCCTTGAAAACAAACATAAATACTTAGTTAAGGGTGATATAATAAAATATGAATAGAATTTACAAGCATGCTACTGCGGTTTCCGTATTCATTTGATTTACCTACGTGGATGGGGAGATAGGAGTCTGGCCCAATATTTTTCTATATTCAATAACACTTTTAAAACCATTCGTGTAGCCAAGCTTTAGGTCCTCCTCCGTGGTAGCAGTGTCAAACATATTTAACTTCAATGCATAACACCATTAAAAATACCAATAACAAAAACATATATTTGTTCGCTATTGTTAAATAAACATTAACCACAGTTAATCATTTAAATCTTACTATTCGGGCTTTGAGTTTTCTATAGCCACCCTGGCCTAGTTTATGCTGACCGTGTTTTTCCACTCTGGCCTTTGTTGCTTTGGATGTGTCTGGTAGTCTACATATGGAATTTTTGAAAAAAATTAGATATGAGAATTGTTACTTAAAACATGAAAGAAAAATATAAATGCTCATATTTCACGGATAATATGACAAGTGTTGTACCTTGCTTGACCAGCTCATGGTTGTCGTCCTTTTTTTTTAAACACATTCTCCTTTGCATCCTCTATTAGCACCTTTCACTCTTTCTCGAGAACCATGGGAGGGTGTTCGTGCTTAAGGTCTATTTGCAATTTATCCCTATATTGGGCCCTGGTGTATTTTAAATTCTCGCCGGCCAACTTTGTAACCACTTTCTTATTGAAAGTGTTGCCGAATTTTTTTACCATGTGATATATTAAATCATCTTTTGTTTTTCTATCTTGGCCATTCCATCGTGTGCGAATGGTGGGGCCAAACAACTCCAATTATTTGTCATGTAAGTTTCGATAGAAAAAATTGTTTCATGTAGTAACATGTTATCCTTTAATCTATTAATAATCTCAACAAATGTCCATTTCAGTTTCATGAAAAACATGAATCAATTAATGGGACAATTACCTGCAATCTTCTAAATCTTTATCTGAACACATGCGTCATCCACCAAAAAGGTCACATCTAGTGATCCGGTGATTTTAATTTGTTCTTCTCCATGCAGAATAATATCCTATGCACCTACACTATGTTCCTCTCTGGAGTTATCATGTCGAGTCCAAGGCTCCAGCTCATCATGGTCTAGCATGTCATGCCGATCAAAATCGCTCTGCTCATCAATGGATTCTAGGGGAACCTCAAGAGGCTCAAAAATACTTACTTGCACTTTTCTATGTCAATCTTTCTTTTGCATTGGACCCTCACTACTACCTATAGCAGTTGCAAGATCGGTAGGTTCCCCATGCATGAGGTTTACAAACTCCTACAAACAGAAAACTATTCTTTATCAGATCATATACAAAATATAAAACTAAAAAAAAGATATGAAATTGTCATAGCTAATAAAAATATGTAAAGATGCCACTTACCCCAAAATTAGTTATTGTAGTTTGTAGCTCTACAATTCTTTCCTTGTCCTCCTATGTCAGGGGTCTTTTTCTAATCAAACCTAGATATTCCATGTTAGCCTTCTTCAAGGCCTTCGTTACAGTTGTCATTGGGTTTGTCGAATAATGTATTTCGTCCTCATCAATATCCTTTGTGGGAGCCTAGACAGATGTTGACACAATAAATCAATCAACAAAAGTTATGAAATTCACCTCTAACATTAAAAAAATGAAATATTGCAGTAATATTAGAAAAAAATAATGAAATTTCAGAAATTTAGTTGTTGTGGTCATAAGTTGTTACTGTATTTAACATTTACTTGGTGAGGCACTGCGGGTGCCTTTCCACTGTCACCCTGGAGAGATGTAGTGGGTGAAACTCAGACATGGTCACCCTGGACATAAGTTGACATAATAAATCAATCAACAAAAGTTATGAAATTCACCTGTAACATTTAAAAAATAAAAATATTGGAGTAATATCAAAAAAATAAATAATGAAATTTAAAAAATTTAGTTGTTGTAGTAATAAGTTGTTAATGCATTTAACATTTACCTAGTGAGGCACTGCGGGTGCCTTTCCATGGTCACCCTGGAGAGATGTAGCGGGTGAAACTTGGACACGGTCACCCTAGACAAAAGTTGATGCAATAAATCAAGCAACAAAAGTTATGAAATTCACCTGTAACATTTAAAAAATGAAATATTGGAGTAATATCAGAAAAAAAATAATGAAATTTCATAAATTTAGCTGTTGTAGTCCTAAGTTGTTATTGTATTTAACATTTACCTAGTGAGGCATAGTGGGTGCCTTTCCACGGTCACCCTGGAGAGATGTAGTAGGTGATTTTCTACCACGATCACCCTGGATAGATGTTGACACAATAAATCAATCAATACAAGTTATGAAATTCACCTATAACATTAAGAAAATGAAATATTGCAGTAATAACAGAAAAAAAATAATAATGAAATTTTTGAAATTTAGTTGTTGTAGTCATAAGTTTTTAGTGTATTTAACATTTACCTACTGAGGCAAAGTGGGTGCCTTTCCATGGTGACCCTCTCCATCTATTCGATTTAAGTTGTAATCGATCAACAACTCTTCACTTGGAACTATTGTTTTTGTTGCACATACAAATATATGATTTCCTTCGCGTGCCTCAAATATGCAATTCAATTTATTAGTTGTTGGCACTGGTTGTGTACGATTTATAAAGCCCGCAATGTTTTCAGTAGCTTTTGGCCTTCCATCAATATACATAGTTTCCCCTTTATTTTGATTGTTATCTAGTAGTTGTATATACTTTGCGGCAACTCCGTATCTCCGCATACTTTGCATATATTGGACCAACATCAACCAATGATTGTATTTGTATAATGGTCCGACATACTCCATCAATTCAGTTACAATGCCATAGCTGACCTTTATGCCATCCATGGAAAATAACCCCAATCCATGTAAGGACGAAGGAGCAATGCGATACATCCTCCCACCGATGAAGAAATCTGTGTCCGGTTCAGGTAGCTCCTTAGGTGCCCATCGTTGCACTAGATGTTTATACCTCAAGGGAAACTCAATTTCACCCATTCTCTCAACATAATAATTACACGACCCTCCATTGGCAATAAAAAAATGCACGCGGGTACAAAATCTTTTCCTTACCTTTTCCAACCTAGTTGATCTAGAACCGACATGTCTAGTACAACACATCTCACTTTCAACCTCTCTTACTATATATTGATCATCACTCGAGGAAGATAGATCCGACTGATACCTATTTGGTGGTACCTACACTCGTTAAAAAAAGAAGATAAGTTATCGTGCCAATATACGTTTTTGG
Organism: Picea sitchensis; assembly: GCA_010110895.2. NCBI lineage: Eukaryota > Viridiplantae > Streptophyta > Pinopsida > Pinales > Pinaceae > Picea > Picea sitchensis. The sequence continues at coordinate 136,764 of SNQJ01S0038957.1, read as the reverse complement.
TACCAACATAGTTTCATATAGTTGCATAAAGTGGAAATTGCCACACCTATCCATCATACAGTTACATAAAGTTGAAATTGCCACACCTAGTTGCATTTAGTTGCAATATAGTTTCATTTAGTTGCATAAGTTGCATATAGTTGCATAAGTTTCAATATAGTTGCATAAGTTTCATATAGTTGCATAAGTTGCAATATAGTTCCATAAGTTGCAATAAAGTTGCATAAGTTGCATAAGTTCCATCAAGTTGCTTAAGTTGCATAAGTTGCATGTTGCATATAGTTGCATATTTGCATATAGTTGCATACAAAATTGTTGCAATATAGTTGCATATAGTTGCAATATAGTTGCATAAGTTGAGATATAGTTGCATAATTTGCAATATAATACGAAAGCAGATGCATATAGTTGCATAAAGTTGAAATTGCCACACCTATCCGTCATATAGTTGCATAGTTGCATAAGTTGCATATAGTTGCGTAAAGTTGCATAAGTTCCATAAAGTTTCTTAAGTTGCATAAGTTGAATGTTGCATAGTTTCATATAGTTTCATAGTTGCATATAGTTGCATATGAAATTTTTGCAATATAGTTGCAATATAGTTGCATAAGTTGCATATAGTTGCATAATTTGCAATATAGTTGCGTATAGTTGTATAAGATGCAATATAGTTGCATTTGACCACTCACCAGTATTTGAGAATATAGTTGCATAAGTTGCAATATAGTTGCATTTGGAACCATTGGTACGTTTTCATAATAAGAATAGGTCTCAAGGTGTGTACCATGACTAGAGAGGAAAAAAAGGGCCTAAGGTCCTAAACATATTTTCTTTGGCTCATTGGACATTAACAAGGCCCCAAACCACCACATTTATCCTATTTAATAGACTATGGTGCTTGGGTGGGATATGGGTGTCATTCACAATTTTTCCACACCATGTATGGAACTTAGGACTTGTCCATGGTCAGGGAAAGAACATAAGGTTTTTAGGTCCTATTTGAATATAGTTTCATATAGGTTTTTAGGGAAAGAACATAAGACATGTTGCATAGTTGCATACAAAATTGTTGCAATATAGTTTCATATAGTTGCATAAGTTGCAATATAGTTGCATAAGTTTCATATAGCTGCATAGGTTGCATATAGTTTCATAAGATGCAATATAGTTTCATATAGTTGCATAAGATGCAATTTAGTTGCATTTGACCACTCACGAGTATTTGAGAATATAGTTGCAATATAGTTTCATAAGTTGCAATATAGTTTTCATAATAAGAATAGGTCTCAAGGTGTGTACGATGACTAGAGAGGAAAAAAAGGGCCTAAGGTCCTAAACATATTTTCTTTGGGTCATTTAACATTAACAAGGCCTCAAACCACCACATTTATCCCATTTAATAGACTATGGTTCTTGGGTGGGATATGAGTGTCATTCACAATTTCTTCACACCATGTATGGAACTTAGGTCTTGTCCATGGTCATGGAAAGAACATAAGGTTTTTAGGTCCTATTTTCATATAGTTTCATATAGGTTTTTAGGGAAAGAGCATAAGGCATGTTGCATAGTTGCATATAGTTGCATACAAAATTATTGCAATATAGTTGCATATATTTGCAATATAGTTGCATAAGTTGCATATAGTTGCATATAGGAACACTATGTGAATAATTGTCTCTGTCCCTTGAAACAAAAATTGAATTCCTTGGAGAAAGTAGAGAACCCATATGTTGGGGTCTTCCATGTCTTGAAAAGTTTCAGGGAGGGAGGATCCACAGAAATCCAAGAGAAATATGTGACAAGACTTGTCTATGTGTAGGCAAAACTCAATGGGAAGTCAATGGTTGTGATGGTGGATAGTGGGGCCAATCATCACTTCATAAGGGAGGATACTATGAAAATACTTAGGTTGAAAACCAAGCCAATGTAGAAAACCTTCAAAGATGTCAACTCAATCATATAGAGCATTGTTGGTGTAACCAATGACGTCTCATTGAAACTTGGAGATTGGAGCATATTTACGAGTTTCATCATTTTTCCCATGGACAATTTTTAGGTTGTGTTGGGGTAGGAGTTCATGAGAAGGGAAAAGGAAATGTTATTCTGAACATGGACCATTTAGCCATGTTCTCAGTCTAGAATCCATGTTTGGTTCCTACCATGAGGAAGGAGGCACATCGATATCTTCTTTACAGGTGATTGTTGAGAAAAATCAAAGCAGACAACCTTGTGGGGATGAACATGGAAGATGTGGGGTGATGGTTGGATGACCTAATGAAGTAAATGAATAAATTTTAGTGTCGATGGAAGGAAGGCTTGTCAATGTTGAAGACATGGCGGGATATTTCAATAAGGTAGTGGATGGATTGGCAGATGTTTGTTTGAACAAGTTTAAATTCACGCAACAAGGATCAAAATATGTCACATAACACAAAAGTATGGTGACTCTCCACTGATCGTGTCAGGACATATTAGATATGGGAGATATGGAAATAACAATCATCTTCCTTCACCTTCACACTAGATTGCAACGCATTATCTCATGTCATGATGTGGGAAGTGAAGACTTTGGGTGCCTTGAGGAAGGTGCCTTAGTAAAGTTGAAGGCTACCGAGAATGTAGTTGGGTGACTTGAAAGGTTGTCAACGGAGTTTGGACTTTGTCATGGAAGAAAGGAAGAGTTGTGGGATTGATGATATAGTAGAAATAAAGGGGTGATTGAGCATGAATATGTGAGTTCTTGTGGCCAAAGCACAATGTTTGGACTAGCTACCCAACTAGCCAAAGTCATGAGGGGATTCAACACTAAAAAGCATGAATGAACAAGTAAAATTATGGATGCAGCAATAAGTCAACAAGATGTGACACTTCATGGATATTCCTAGGGGAAGGTTGTTTTGGAAACCATTGTAGAAGACAATAGTTTCCAGGTTGGAGATGATATCTAAAAGTATATTTAGATGCACCATGGAGATATTGTTCAATGTATGTTTCCAAGGATGAAAATAGATTGGAGTGGGCGAGGTTTTAAATCCCTCTATGATACCCACCAAGAATAGGTTCTCCTTGGGAAGACTTGGGGGCGATTTTCTCGATGAACACAAGGAGGGATATGAAAGGTTGGGTGCATGATAGTCTTATATGTGTGGGAAGGAGCACCTTCGATGCACACCTAGAGCATGCAGACCCGATGAAAATGCACCTCACACACCTTGAAATGGATGAAAAATAATTGTGTTACATGATAACATGGGTGGAGTGGCTTGGGCACGACTACACCAGGAGTGGACCCATCCACCCTTGGTGACATGGGTGAATTAAGGGGATCATCTTGACCTCCCTCTACACCAACGATGAGTTGGAGTCGGATGACATAATGGGAGCAAACAAAAGGAACAAACCAATTAGAGAATGAACACACATATAAAGGACTGAGTAGCAAAGGAAGTGGAACACAAGGATCATGAAGAAGATATCAAGGAGCATGAGTTGGTCAATAGAAAAGTGAATCAAATAAAGAAGGGAGAGTTCATTGAGAAAAATCATAAGTCAGAGGAGGGAGCACCATGGGGTGAACTAAAGTCTTGTAGTGACTTGGGAAAGTGACTCTTGAGAAGAGGAGAAATGGAACAAATTTGTGGTTGGCACATGTTGGGTGGACTGTAGGATTGCGAAGAGTGTTACGATGGTGAAATTGATTGGGGTGGATTTGTGCAACCAGGAACAATGTGAAAATTGGATCATCTTGGTGGATTTCTTAATTTATTCAAGATTGAGGCTGGACCAACCCCTAATATGTTGTTTCAGTAACATACTGAGATAGTAAGGAATGAGAATGAAATTGTTAGAGAGTTTAACACTAGATTTGAGAAGTTGCTTCAACGAAATCCTAGCAATATTTTCCCCGAAAGAGATCATCTTATTTTCCTTGGTACCAAGGCCTTCCCAGGACATTGGTATGCTTTAAATAATAATAATGGATATTTGGACACCATATGGGCACCATTCACAGGTTTTATGCATCATAGTTGGCTCTCAAGTCCTCTAAGAAGGAACTTAGAGCCATTAGGAGGATATAGTTGCATTCATAAGTTGCATTAGGAGGATATAGGTCACACATTCAT
>SNQJ01S0038957.1:84443-126457 GCA_010110895.2 Picea sitchensis | reverse complement strand
GGAACCATTGGTACGTTTTCATAATAAGAATAGGTCTCAAGGTGTGTACCATGACTAGAGAGGAAAAAAAGGGCCTAAGGTCCTAAACATATTTTCTTTGGCTCATTGGACATTAACAAGGCCCCAAACCACCACATTTATCCTATTTAATAGACTATGGTGCTTGGGTGGGATATGGGTGTCATTCACAATTTTTCCACACCATGTATGGAACTTAGGACTTGTCCATGGTCAGGGAAAGAACATAAGGTTTTTAGGTCCTATTTGAATATAGTTTCATATAGGTTTTTAGGGAAAGAACATAAGACATGTTGCATAGTTGCATACAAAATTGTTGCAATATAGTTTCATATAGTTGCATAAGTTGCAATATAGTTGCATAAGTTTCATATAGCTGCATAGGTTGCATATAGTTTCATAAGATGCAATATAGTTTCATATAGTTGCATAAGATGCAATTTAGTTGCATTTGACCACTCACGAGTATTTGAGAATATAGTTGCAATATAGTTTCATAAGTTGCAATATAGTTTTCATAATAAGAATAGGTCTCAAGGTGTGTACGATGACTAGAGAGGAAAAAAAGGGCCTAAGGTCCTAAACATATTTTCTTTGGGTCATTTAACATTAACAAGGCCTCAAACCACCACATTTATCCCATTTAATAGACTATGGTTCTTGGGTGGGATATGAGTGTCATTCACAATTTCTTCACACCATGTATGGAACTTAGGTCTTGTCCATGGTCATGGAAAGAACATAAGGTTTTTAGGTCCTATTTTCATATAGTTTCATATAGGTTTTTAGGGAAAGAGCATAAGGCATGTTGCATAGTTGCATATAGTTGCATACAAAATTATTGCAATATAGTTGCATATATTTGCAATATAGTTGCATAAGTTGCATATAGTTGCATATAGGAACACTATGTGAATAATTGTCTCTGTCCCTTGAAACAAAAATTGAATTCCTTGGAGAAAGTAGAGAACCCATATGTTGGGGTCTTCCATGTCTTGAAAAGTTTCAGGGAGGGAGGATCCACAGAAATCCAAGAGAAATATGTGACAAGACTTGTCTATGTGTAGGCAAAACTCAATGGGAAGTCAATGGTTGTGATGGTGGATAGTGGGGCCAATCATCACTTCATAAGGGAGGATACTATGAAAATACTTAGGTTGAAAACCAAGCCAATGTAGAAAACCTTCAAAGATGTCAACTCAATCATATAGAGCATTGTTGGTGTAACCAATGACGTCTCATTGAAACTTGGAGATTGGAGCATATTTACGAGTTTCATCATTTTTCCCATGGACAATTTTTAGGTTGTGTTGGGGTAGGAGTTCATGAGAAGGGAAAAGGAAATGTTATTCTGAACATGGACCATTTAGCCATGTTCTCAGTCTAGAATCCATGTTTGGTTCCTACCATGAGGAAGGAGGCACATCGATATCTTCTTTACAGGTGATTGTTGAGAAAAATCAAAGCAGACAACCTTGTGGGGATGAACATGGAAGATGTGGGGTGATGGTTGGATGACCTAATGAAGTAAATGAATAAATTTTAGTGTCGATGGAAGGAAGGCTTGTCAATGTTGAAGACATGGCGGGATATTTCAATAAGGTAGTGGATGGATTGGCAGATGTTTGTTTGAACAAGTTTAAATTCACGCAACAAGGATCAAAATATGTCACATAACACAAAAGTATGGTGACTCTCCACTGATCGTGTCAGGACATATTAGATATGGGAGATATGGAAATAACAATCATCTTCCTTCACCTTCACACTAGATTGCAACGCATTATCTCATGTCATGATGTGGGAAGTGAAGACTTTGGGTGCCTTGAGGAAGGTGCCTTAGTAAAGTTGAAGGCTACCGAGAATGTAGTTGGGTGACTTGAAAGGTTGTCAACGGAGTTTGGACTTTGTCATGGAAGAAAGGAAGAGTTGTGGGATTGATGATATAGTAGAAATAAAGGGGTGATTGAGCATGAATATGTGAGTTCTTGTGGCCAAAGCACAATGTTTGGACTAGCTACCCAACTAGCCAAAGTCATGAGGGGATTCAACACTAAAAAGCATGAATGAACAAGTAAAATTATGGATGCAGCAATAAGTCAACAAGATGTGACACTTCATGGATATTCCTAGGGGAAGGTTGTTTTGGAAACCATTGTAGAAGACAATAGTTTCCAGGTTGGAGATGATATCTAAAAGTATATTTAGATGCACCATGGAGATATTGTTCAATGTATGTTTCCAAGGATGAAAATAGATTGGAGTGGGCGAGGTTTTAAATCCCTCTATGATACCCACCAAGAATAGGTTCTCCTTGGGAAGACTTGGGGGCGATTTTCTCGATGAACACAAGGAGGGATATGAAAGGTTGGGTGCATGATAGTCTTATATGTGTGGGAAGGAGCACCTTCGATGCACACCTAGAGCATGCAGACCCGATGAAAATGCACCTCACACACCTTGAAATGGATGAAAAATAATTGTGTTACATGATAACATGGGTGGAGTGGCTTGGGCACGACTACACCAGGAGTGGACCCATCCACCCTTGGTGACATGGGTGAATTAAGGGGATCATCTTGACCTCCCTCTACACCAACGATGAGTTGGAGTCGGATGACATAATGGGAGCAAACAAAAGGAACAAACCAATTAGAGAATGAACACACATATAAAGGACTGAGTAGCAAAGGAAGTGGAACACAAGGATCATGAAGAAGATATCAAGGAGCATGAGTTGGTCAATAGAAAAGTGAATCAAATAAAGAAGGGAGAGTTCATTGAGAAAAATCATAAGTCAGAGGAGGGAGCACCATGGGGTGAACTAAAGTCTTGTAGTGACTTGGGAAAGTGACTCTTGAGAAGAGGAGAAATGGAACAAATTTGTGGTTGGCACATGTTGGGTGGACTGTAGGATTGCGAAGAGTGTTACGATGGTGAAATTGATTGGGGTGGATTTGTGCAACCAGGAACAATGTGAAAATTGGATCATCTTGGTGGATTTCTTAATTTATTCAAGATTGAGGCTGGACCAACCCCTAATATGTTGTTTCAGTAACATACTGAGATAGTAAGGAATGAGAATGAAATTGTTAGAGAGTTTAACACTAGATTTGAGAAGTTGCTTCAACGAAATCCTAGCAATATTTTCCCCGAAAGAGATCATCTTATTTTCCTTGGTACCAAGGCCTTCCCAGGACATTGGTATGCTTTAAATAATAATAATGGATATTTGGACACCATATGGGCACCATTCACAGGTTTTATGCATCATAGTTGGCTCTCAAGTCCTCTAAGAAGGAACTTAGAGCCATTAGGAGGATATAGTTGCATTCATAAGTTGCATTAGGAGGATATAGGTCACACATTCATAAGTCACATATAGTTTCATATAGTTGCATAAGTCACATATACTAGTTGCATAGTTGCATAAGTTGCATATTAGATACATAGTTGCATAAGTTGCATAAAGTTGCATAAGTTGCATTGTTTCATAAAGTTGCATGTTGCATAACATTGCGTAAAGTTTCATAAATTTGCAGAAAGTTGCGTAAGTTGCATTGTTGCATGTTGCATAAAGTTGTGTAAAGTTGCATAAAGTTGCGTAAAGTAGCATAAGTTTTATTAACGTTGCATGTTGCAAAAAGGTGCCTAAATTTGCCACTCCAGTTAGAAAACCCATAAAGGGAATACGATCCAAAGAAATATAATGGAGAATATAGTATTTCCAAGATATGTGTGTGTGTGTGTGCATTCACACCCGTCGCACTATGGTCTAGAGGCAATTCGAAGAAGTTTCCATAATGATGACCCAAGTTCAATTCATGGTGATCTCCCTCCACACCTAGCTGCTTGTTGCCTCTTTGTTGTAACAACATATAGCCACAATTATGTTATCAACCTAACCACCCTTGATGTGGAGGGTTTTGTCTTATCATGAAAACCTCTCCTTGATAATAAATAACAGTGGAGAACCCACATTTGTACCATGCAATATATTGGAGAACATAGAATCCCTGAGGGTTAGCTCAAGCATTCATGAGACAAACATGATATCTCTCCCCCAAAGTGCATTTGTAAATATCTACAAATGTGATCAAATTTAAATCTTCCATATCATTATCTCTTACTTCTATCAAGAGAATTGTCTTAGGAGAGGTTTTTTCAAGTGAAATATCTTAACATAGTCCTCTAATGATTTGTCCTTTCTAAGTCATTAGGAATAGTTAATATCTTGAGTCTCCATATTTTCAATATTCAGTGTATTTATCTATAAAATGATTCTTCATAGTTTCCCATGTCTAAATATTATGTATATCTAGACCTATGAACCATTTGAGGGATATTTCCTTCAAAGTAGAGGGGGAAATTCTTAGTTGGGCATAATTATTATATTCATAAGTGTTGCAAAGGGATTCAAATTCAAGGATAAAAGTGTCTAGGACCTCAATGATCATTCTATGAAATTCGGGAAGAGCTGCTAGATTTATTTTTCCATTCTTGCTTGTTGCCCTATCCCCAAATTCTTCGACACTTTCTTCAAATATTTTTTTTGGACTATATTCAATGGTTATTAACTTACACTACCCCCATGGGGATTTTTTATTCTCATGGCACAATCAAGGGGATTGGTCATGTGTGAGTTGTAAACAATTATGGTTAGATCTCTTCAATTTTGAAATTGATTATGAGCCTAGTGCTAAGGGTATGATTGGAGCATTTTAAAAGGATGACTTAGCATTTCATCAAGCATTCTATCAAGAATTTCATCAAACATTCTATCAAGAATTTCTATCAAGAATTTCATCTAACAATTAGCATGCACACTCAAGAGATAGGAGAAAGAAGTCAAACCATTTCCTCCGACCGTGTGCCCTCCTCTAGTGCAAAACTGTGTTCCCTCCTCCTCTTCAAATCCATGTTCCCTCCTCTACAAATCCGCATGCCCTAGCCTCCTCCCGTGTGACCTCCTCCTGTGCACCTCTCCCACCTTCTCCTCCTTCTCCCCCTTCCACTCTGCATGCACCCAGTCAAGCCCTAGCCTCCTCCTATGTGCATCTCCCTCCTTTTCCTCCTTCTCCTATCCTCCTCTCCATTCTGTGCTCCAAATCCGTCCTCCTCTCCCTCCCTTCCGAACTGCTCCAAATGTGTGGACTGTGGTGGTGAGTGTTCCAAATCTGTACATGGGTGTATCTGCTCCAAATGTGTGGACTGTGGTGGTGAGTGTTCCAAATATGTGCATGGGTGTATAGACGTGGCTGCGATTTCATGAAATGTGTTTTGTTTTGTTTGAATTTTGTTTTATTTTATGTTGTTTATTTTTTGTTTTTTTTATATTATATATATAATATTATATATATACTATATATTATATATTATATATATTATATATATAACATATTATATATAGGCCTAGGTTTGTAGGTGATGGGATTATTGGGATACATGTTCATTGGATTAGTGGATAAGTGAAAGTAGTGTTTATGAGGAAGTGGGATAGGTATTGGTGGGTTAATAATTTTAGTATTAGTCTATATAGTAAATATAGTCAATATAGTTAAGAGATATTAACCAGGGTCAATAATGGTCAACCATGGTCAACAATTATCCATATGGTCAATGAAGGTGGAGGGTTAATGAGTTAATGACATTATTGGACTAGTAGGTTTTTGGGTAATGGAGTTATCAAACTATGTGGTCAATGGATTAGTAGATAAAACATAGTGTAATGTTTGTGCTTGAGTATAATGCTAGGGGTTGTTGGGTCAATGTGGTTAATATGGTGAAAAATGAAGTCCAATTATGGTGCACCATGGTCAATAGGGTTGATAGTGGTAAATGATGGTCAACCACAATAAATGGTGGTCCATATGGTAAATGAGGTTCAAGAGTTAATGGGTTAAAGTGGTTATTATCTTAGGAGGTTTGTGGTTCATGGGATTATATAAAAAGTTAATATTGTCAATAGAGGTTAACCATAGTCAACAATAGTCAATGGAAGTCGATAGTCGTCCATATGGTCAATGAGCATGGATGGCTGATGGGTTAATGGGTTTATTATGTTAGTAGGTTTGTGGGTGATGTGAATATCGAGCTAAGCAATCAATGGATGATTTTGGGTGAGAAATATAGGTGTTATTGAGTAAATGTGGTTAATATGATGAACCATGGCACATATGGTCTATATTCAAATGATCATTAAAGGTTAATCATGTTCAATGATAGCTATAGTGATCCATATGGTGAATGAGGGTATAAGGTTGATGGGTTGATTGATTTATTAGGATAAGAAATTTGTGGGTGATGATATCATTGAGTAATGTGGTTAGTGATGAGTGGATAAGTGGGCATGAAATTCATGGGAAAGGAGACTGGGGTTTGGTGGGTCAATGCAATTAATATGGTGAACTAGGATCAACTATGGTCCACCATGGTGAATTATATTGACAATCGTAAATGATGATAAACCATGATAAATGGTGGTTAATATGGTAAATGAGGGTCAAGGGTTGATGGGTGAAAGGATTATTGCATTAAGAGGTTTGTAAGTAATGGGATTATCATGACACACAATCATGGATTAATGGATAATTGGGTATAATGTTCATGGGTGAGTGACCTAGGTTTTGGTGGGTTAATGCAATTAATCCAGTGAACCATGATCAACTATCATCCACCATGGTCAACAATTGACAAAATTGGTCCATATGGTTAAGGATGGTGTAGGGTTAATTATTTATCAAGATTATTGGTTTAGTAGGTTTGTATGTAATAGAATTATCAAGATAATGGTTAAATAGATAGTAGATAAGTGGGCAGAATTTTTGTGGGAAAAACATGATAGGTTTTGGTGAGTCAATGTGGCTAATATGGATAACCGTGATCGATAATGTCTTATATAGTCAATATTATCAATAGTGGTACATTATGATCAACAAATATCAATATTTTTTATATTTTCAAAGATATTAGAGGAGGATTAGTGCCTTTAGGGTCAAAATTTGTCGGGGGTGGTTGTGTAAGAGGGTTGGTGCAGTTTTGAGGGGTTAGCTTGTTTGGGGTCATAGTGTGCTAAGGGGTGATTATGTGAATGGTCATAATAGTTAAGGGGTATACTAGTGTCTTATTGGTTAGGTTTGATTATATTAAATATGATCATAAGTGTTAGGAATTCTAATGTGCACATGGTCATAATGGTTAATGATATTGATATGTTAAGGGATTTCTTTGTTCAGGGGTTGTAGTGTGTCAAAGGATGCTTGTGTAAATGGTCGTAAGGGTCTTTGTTCAAGGGTTGTAGTGTGTCAAAGGATGCTTGTGTAAATGGTCGTAAGTGATAGTGGGTATAGTGGGTATGGTAATTTGAACCTTTTTTGAACCATGGCCTAAAAATCCAATACTATTTCACACAAACCATTGAAATCAATCTTTAAAATCCAACACTCTTTTAAGGTTAGTTTATCAATCCAACTACCTTTTTTAGGGTTGAAATTTTGATATGTTCGTACAGTTTTACCACCAATATCACTATATATTTTGAAATACATTTTAAATAACATTTTCCAACCAAACTATAAATAATGTCATGACAATATCACCCCATAACTTAAAATTAAATAATATTTCCAACATTTATTTATTTATTAATAAATAAATCAACACAAATTGCATTGGATTTAATACAAATAATTCATAAGAAATATCATTTCATTATCCATATTTAAATCAAATAAACTAAGAAATATTGTTACATTATTTATAGTCAAATCATATAAGCTAAGAAACATACAAATTATTCATAATTTCATGGATCAATTTAATCCTTTATACTCGATGCCTAATCTTTGTTATATTTATTGTAGACTCAGATCCTCGTGATATTTTCCTTCAAACCACTTGGTGGTCCTGAATTAGTTTCTAAGTAATCGCTATATGATTAGGCTGACATAAGTCAGTCCATCATAAGTCACCTATTTCTTCTATCGTTAAATATATAGTATTCAATGAGATGTGGACTCTGTATTGGAATATAACAATTATATCAAGAAGAATTAGGTGACACTTCCATATTATGCCCTAGTGAAAGCCTCTTTATGAGTTTGAAAGGCTTCATTGAAAATTTATACAAGGAAGGGTCGATCAACCCCCACATAGTAGGAAAATAACAAAAATATTAATTGGAAATATGAATCAATAAGTTGTGACCAACCCTTCCTTGTTCCCAACCTAGTGATATACAAATATCATTAGATAAAGGTTTATTGGCACTTTCACATTATGCCCCTCTAGCACATACCTCTTCTATTAGTTTGAAATGATTCATTGAAAATTTATATATAAGAGTTGATCAACCCTTTGTAGACTAGGGTCAAATAAGGGAAAAATATTAATTAAAAAGATCAAATGCGAAAGGGAAAATCAACCCTTCTTTATTATTCCCATAAAGAAATGTCATTCTACGAGATGGATATTTGACTAGAATGAAACAATTATACATATTGAAGGGTCAATTGACCCTTCCACATTATGATCCCAATGAAAATCTCTTCTTTGAGTTTGAAAAGGATTCACTAAGAAGTTATACGCTAGTGTCAACTCTTCTAGTTTAGGAGATATAACAAAATTTATTAATTAAAAATCTTAATGCATAAGTGGTGGTCATTCCTTCCTTATTCTTCACCTAAAGAGGTACTATTCTAGGATACCTGCTGACCGATATGGGACCTAGGGATCATTATGTTGGACCTATATATAACAATTCCATAGATGAATTTCCCTAGTACAATTTCCTTGTAAAATTTGTATAAGATATTTGGAGAATGATAATTTTGAGAATGATAAATGATGAATTGATGATGGACATAACCACATCGTTGGTATGATTAGGCATAGTCAGATTCTCTTAGTTCTCGAATGTTCATTCTCTACTAAACAATGGAAACCATGTGAAGGTGGAAGCCTAATTATGTGCCCCTCACCACATCAGTCTTAATTTCCCCATATTACCTAATTTGAAATTATAAAGAACATGTATCATATACTATATTATACAAAATAAAAAACATATAAAGATCATATAAAATATATAAAAACATACCCCTTCTTTCAACAATTAAATATCAATAATATTCTTCAGCTTCAAATATCCCAGACGATCCTGCCCGGGACCCATATTTGTGAAAGTCTCATTCCTATCAAAATCATCATCAACATCATTTTCACCACTATAGTTATCGATATCATCAACAAGATCGTCATCTCCTACATTTGAATGATCAAATTCTTCAACTTCTTCATTCTGACATTGACTACATGAGCCACCTATTCCCGATCTTCATAATCATGATCTTGTTCCTCATTATTATCTTCATCCTTATTACATGATTGTACCTTACTAGTCTCTCCTTGGATCATATCTAACACATGACCAACCTGTTTTACTCAAAACCTCTGAGTAAAATATGTTAAGAACCAACATCAATATAGCATGGGAAAACCTCAAAAGTACTTAATGCCTTGAAAAGAGATAATTTCAGATAATAAGCTCCTTCGAGGGGCCAACCTCCTTTACCCCAATTTAAAATGTTCAGCTGGCACAAGATGATTCAAAATGAAAATGCCCCTTGGTATATAGGAGACTAGGAGGTGCTAACCACAACCAATGGCCCAGTCACATAAAACTATAAATAACATTTAATATAATATGCCCCAATTATAATGAGCCAATATTAGGCTTAACATGCCCTCCCCGAGACAAGTGTTGTCCCAGAATGCTTGAGTAACTCTAGATTCTTCTATATAAAAGACCATCTTCCCAAGTGTAATCTTCTAATGATAGTTTCAATTTAAAGAGATAATTAAATGGATCTATTCCTCAGCCTAGCTTAATTCTTATGTCAGTGATGCCATTAGGCTCCAATATGATTTTTCCTTCCTTGTCAAGTTCTCGGGTAATATAGTTTGAATTGGGATCTTGTCTCCCTATAACCTTAAGCATGAAACATGAAAAACTGGTGTACTCGTGAAGACGCAGGCAACCCAATTTAGGCGCTATAGTACCAATCTTTGCAACACCTTATAAGGCCATAGTAATTTGGTGATAATTCTATTATCCTTTTTTGGTTTGCTTGAGGGACATCTCTTTGTATGGTTAGAAGTCTTAAAACACCCAATCCCCCACTTCAAAACTTCTTTCACTAATGAATGTTGATTTGCTTGTTGTTTCATGCATTCTCAGGCCATGGTCAAGTTAAGTCTTTAAGATTTGGAGAACTTGTTGTTGATTCTCATGTGATCTTCCAATCGCTGAAACCTTAGATTTTTCTTTTTAAAGAAGAAGTGATGGAAGGAGGGTGGTATCCATGCAAGTTCCATAATTAGGCCATTTTGTTGCAGTGTGAAAGGGAAGTGTTATACCACCATTCCCGCCAAAAGTAAACCATGTGAACCATTGTGTTTTTTATTAGAGACAGCCATGAAGGTATCCTTCCATACATTTGTTCACTATCTTATTTTGTCCATCGATTGAGGGATGATAGGATGAGTTATGAGCCAATTGAGTACCAAACAAGAAAATAATTATGTCCAAAATGTCCAAAGTTGAAGATGGGATCTTTGTCACTTACAATAATCTTTAACACGCCATGAAGCTTTTGAACTGCCTCCATGAATGCTGTGGAAACTATACTAGCTTTGAAGGATGAGAGAGTGCAAAAGTGTGCTGCATTTGGTCAGTCTATCAACAATCACCATGATGACACTCTTTCCTTTTGCATCTTTGTAACCCCTTGATGAAACTATGGAAACCTCCTCCCAACACTGACTTGGGATGAATAATGGTTGTAAAGACCTGGGTCTTAATTGTTTCAACCTTTATTTTGTTGGTAAATCAAACATTCTACCACACAAACCTTTCGACATTAGTTTTAAGGCCATCCCCAAAAAAAACTCCTTCTTCTTGGAATCTATGGTAAAAGTTTCAAAATCCTGAGTGCCCTCCCATCGAGAGGTGTGCAATTCCATTAGTACCTTTTGTTTGAGTTGGGATTTCTTACATAAATATAAGTTTTCCTTGTACCATAGTGAATCATATTTTCCATGTAAATATATCTGATGACCTGAATCACCAAATCTTTTGAATGAGAGTCCACACTTTTCGGCCATTCTTCCATTCATCCCTTGCTTCTATTATCCAATCATGTTGGATGATCAAGATATCACATGTAAAGGCCCCCAACATCTTCATCCTTTTCTCAGAGTGTATATGCCACAACATTTTGCTTCCCTTTATAGATGATTTCAAAATCATAAACCCAATATCTTGGTTACCCATTTTTGTTGTTCTTTTGTAAAGATAGTCTTTGTTCCAAGAAATATTTAAGACTATCAAGGACTGCTTTTGACCTTGAAGTGCCTACCATTAGGTAAGGATGCCATTTATTCAATGCATGTAGTATTGCCATCATTTCCTTCTCATAAATGAGTTTGTGTAAGTCCCTTCCCTGAGTGGTCGACTTTCAAAACTGAGGGGCCTTCCTTCTTACTAGGACAACACCAATTCCATTCTCGCAGGCATCACATTCCACAATAAATGTTTTTGTGAAGTTCGGAGTGGTCAAGAGATGTGATCTTTACACATCACGCCTTTAAGTTCAAAAATATTTAGTTGCCCCTAGAGTCCATGAAAACGCATCCTCCTTAGTTAGTAACAAAGGTTCTAATATTCTTCCATAGTTCCGAAAAAACTTACAGTAGTAACCCCGGCCAAACCAAAAATCCCTCTAAGATTCTTCAATGTTTTGGAAATCGGCCACCCATCATGGCCTTAATCTTGTTACTTGCCTACCTGAAACCCTCATGAGATACACAGTGACCCAAATACTTCTACCCTACTCCAAAGAAACATTTGGATGGTTTGGCATATAGTTGTTGTTCTTTTAGTAGTTGTAGGACCTTGTCAACATGTCGCATATGAGCGATCCTCCCAAGACTTGCTGCAGATTAGTATATCATCAAAACATACTAACAAAAATTTTCAAGGAAGGGCTTTGAAAATGGAATTATCAACCCTTGGAATGGAAGGGTGCATTTGTAAGGCCAAAAGGCATGACCAAAAATTCATAATGGCTTCATGAGTTCGTATCGTTGTTTTTGGGATATCTTCTTCCTTCATTTGATCTGATGATGTTCTAACCAGATCCACTCTTTAGAAATTAGGATTGCTCCATGTAGTTCATATAACAATTCATCAATGATCTGAATGGGAAACTTATCCTTAAATGTTAGTTTGTTGAGCTCTATAATCTGTACACATGCACCATGAGCTATCTTCTTGAATACCATTACCACCGGGTGCGCAGTAAGAACTTTGCCTAGGTCTAATATGCCACTTTAAAATTTCTTCAACCATGCACTCAATTTCACTCTTCTCAAGCTTAAGGGTATCTCAGATAATTGGATGTTAGGAGGAACACCCGAGGAATTAGGTGAATGTTAGGAGGAATTAGGTGAAGGGAAATTTTGGCTCCCAAAGGAGAACCTCATGTTGAATGTTATCCTTAAAAGTTCCTATGAATACACTCTCTCAATCAAGTGCTCATATGGAATATCATTTACCTTATATTCAATATTTGAAGTTCTCAATGTGCTCTTTAACTCCAACCCTTTGCTTGAGATTTATCAATTATATAAAGAAGGTATTGCTCCTCAGACTCATAGTGTTATCATCATTTTTTCCGTGAAAATTGTCCAAGTTATTAGTGATTTGCGAGAACAAAGATATCAATACCATACAAATTGATTAGGTTCTAAATATAAAGTTAGAAGCAATTCATAACCTTTTGTATGGCACACATGGAGATCAAATAATTGCTCCATCTAAAGTATCCATGTGATCGGGTCCTGCCATCAAAAATTCCCTCATATCAATCTTAGGAACGGTCTTCAAACCAAAGTTGAGTTTCTCCATTCTGATTCACCTTCCTTTGTGTCCTCATCATGAATATCATGGGATGCATTTCACCCTTCGTGTGTCTTCTTTGTTACGAAATATTTCAATACTCCATGATCTCCCCTTTTAAACCCATCATCTCTTTGTAGTTCATATTTGTTACTATCTCTTTTTGTAAATCATTTATGTCCCTACACATTTCTTCACCTTCATCAAGAGTCCAAGTAGGATTGTCCTGAGGCTTATTTGGTGTAGAAGTTCCTTTATTGGGTGGCATGTTGGGCTGGGCATCACTTTTGAACCTTTGGTTTGAGGTGGTTCTCATTAGACAATCTTTATTCCTATGAAAATTCCACCAAGTTCTACCTTCTAGGTATGAAACCTATTTTATGTAGTTCTCTGATATTTCTCTACAATGCTATAGTCTGGATCAAAATTGGATGTGCCAAGTGAATTCCATAGGTATCCTCCAATAATCCTGCCAATTTTTCCTTTCCAGAGATATCACTTGTATAAAGGTAACTGCACAAAATAATTGATATGTACCATGAAAGTCGCACAAAAAATACTACATTCTGTCCATGATCCAATGAAACCAAATTCCACTCAATTTTGATACCTAGGAAGAAGTTATGGTTATTTTACCTAGAACACCTTCATAAGACTAGTCGACACCTCTATTCACATGTGGTGTATCTAAAATTTGAGATGACCTGTATGATGAAAGTTTTGGCCACAAATACCTTTACTAATTTTGAATAGCCCTCTAGATTTCGTGGTCTTAAATGTTACGTAAACTTGTTTATAGCTTAAATTCCACAATGACTTAGTTCACTATGATTCCGTAACCCTATCTTGTACATACCAGATTCCAAAAGTATAAGGCCCTGAGATAAATTTTGAACCCAACATACCTTGGTCCATATACTAAATATTCTCCTAAGACGTTTCAATAAAGCATTGTAGAAAATAAGTTATAAGAAAAATTCCAAGGTGTCTCTGATGTAGCAAAACCCCAAGACCTTGAGCTCGATACCATATGTTAAGAACCAAATATCAATATAAAGTATAGAAAAACCTCGTAAAATTACTCAACACATTGAAAAGAGATAATTTCATATAATAAGCTCCTTCGAGGGAGAAACCCTTTACCCAATTTAAATGTTCAAGTACAAGATGAGATTCAAAATGAAAATGTCTCCTTGGTATATGTAGAGACTAGGAGTATAATTACAACTACGGCCTAAAGATGACATACATGAAATAAAATTACTAATAATAATTGTCTCCAATTATGGTAATGAGCCATTAGGGCTTAACAAAATACTTGCTCACATTGACTTGAAGAACATAAGGTTTTGTACCCGGTTCAAATGCCCTTGTATTAACCATGGTAAATCCATTATCATTCTCACAACAATTCTTTCATGATCACGCTCATGCATCCGTAGCTTGTACCATTTAACCAAGCAAAACATATTTTAAAGGAATTAAAATCACACCTCAATTAATCCCTCCAAATGGCCATAATACCTATTCTCAATTTCTTCCGATTTATGTCACTTCTAGAGGAAAATGTTGGTGACCTTAAACAGTGTGGTTATCCCACAATCTAAGGTTTTCATCTTATCATCCAACATTTGATATGAAATTTCATTAAACCATTACACCACATAGCCTTGTGGATGTTTCAACAACAACATGGACAACAAGTAAAAATAAATTGCAAATTAATAATACTCATATAGGATTTACTAAATATATATTTCAATACTTAAAAAAACCAAATACATTCAAAAATTGGGAAAAAACTAGGAAAAATGTGGGTAAAAAATTTAAACTTGTCTTCGCTTATCTTTTAAACCAAAGTTGCCAATCAACTTCCCTTGATGTAAGATCGTGAAATTGATCTCGATGACGATGTGATGTTTTAATCATCTTACTCACCCTTCCCAAGATATCCTACCAAAGTATTCTTCAATATATTCTATCCAATGCTCCATCCAACAAGGTTGTTTGCAATGTATATAAATGTAAAGCATCTCAATTTCTCGAGTAACTATATGATAGCATAACAATTTAATATCATTAATTAGTTATTGTTAATAAATGAATAATTTAATAGATGTATATTTATTAAATCTATGCCAACATCTAATAATTACCTTCATCGTCCTCATTTACCTTTCCCTAATAGGACCTCCCTTTCAAATTTTTGGATGGAGTCGAGATGCCAAATGCAAGGCACATTCATACTGTCTGGGAATTTAGGTAGATGTTGACTAAAATACACCATGCATTGATATACCACATATCCCTCAACCATAGAACCCTTCAAGCGTGCTCTTTGTTCAACAAAATCCTTCACTGACTTCAATTGCCTCTCCACCATCCGCATCAACCTAGTGTGTATTGGTCCACATGTCTAATCTCCTCAACTTGATGTATGGGTAGTGTCTTGTGCATTGAAAAATGTCGGAGGTAGATACTATTGCATTTGGCACATTAGTCAGGGAATTTCTCTTCTCCAATACCTTATATCTTCTATATGGATTTCTTTTGGATAGCCACCTACAAATGTCGACATGCAATAAAATAATATCAATGCAAACATAAATTTGCAGATAAAAGATAATATGTCAATAAGTTCCAATACAAATCACATAAGAAGTACATTTTCTCCTTATAAAAAAATACTTACCCCATGTATTTTCCAAGTACATAAATTATTTGTTTTATGTTGTCAAATTCGTTTGGGAGAGATAAAGGTAGAACATAATCAGAATAAAAGAAAATAATACTCATTTGTTTCCAAAAATGCACTAATAAGAAAATATATTATAACCTACCACTTACCTTAATGAATGTATGCCCCATTCATGTGTTTAAACCCCACCAAAATCACCTTTTAGTTAAGATATTTTGTATATTTAAACCCTCATTGAAACCTAATTTTTTGAATGACCCTTTTACAATATTGCTTTGTTGAGTCTCCATAAATAACTAAGGAAGACTAGTATTTTGTTCATGATGATCACCATTAGAACTAATAATAACACTTTGTAAGGCATGATTAGCTCTGATTGTCACAACAAATCTTTCCACCTCTTTGTCGCACCTTCCATCTAATATTCGCCATAACAATTCTCTATGTTCTTCCCAATATGCATTAACAAACAATTGAACTATTTGTAGGTTCTTGTACTATGGAAATCTATTGAATTGCATCTGCAACTTTTCATTCCTCGGAAGCCCATTTGTTTTTAACGACATTTTTGAAACATCAACAAATTGAAATTAACACTAACAATGGACAAAATGAAATTAATACTAATGAAATTAACCAAAGAATTATATACAGGGTCATACATAAATAATTTGTGTACCCTGACGATTTCTAATATATTCCAACTTCCATAGGGCGTAGGTGTCATTCTTCGTGGTTTTTTTCCATATTTTCTTTACCATTGTAATTTTCTTTGTCCTAGTTTGATAACTATGGTTCTTAGGCAGAGAATTTACAATTACAAACACTTCCTTTGCTAAACTCCTGAACGACGAGATTTTATCCTAGGACCACAACCGGGCATGCCATCTACCCTTTGTTTGAAGACCTACAAGATATATGAATAAATGTAGCATCAAATTAGAGTTACAATTTAAAATAATGGATGATTTTTTCAAAAGATATATAATATTAAATGACAAAAATAAAGAAACAATATACCACAAAATGTGTTAACCCGAGCATCATGAATTGTCCATGATAGTATTCCCATGGAATTGAAATCGCTCTTTGCCCTATTGGTCTAGAGAGATGTCACTAACATAGTGACGCCACCCATAACTTCAACAACTCTCGATGAGAGGCTCAATATATAATTTCATATATTTCAACCCGTACTTACCTAATTGGTTTAACATACCGCATGATTAATTATACTTATCTAGGATGTTGTGATATATAAAAATACTACCATGCAACGAAACAAAGAAATGAAATATTTTGTCGCTTTAAAGAAAATAAAGATAATTAACACTGGAACAATCATTGCCAACATTGTGTGCTCTCTCTTGATCGACACATCCAAGGAGGAAGGTTATTGTTTATAACAAAACAAGCCACACCGAAAGTACGAGAATGAAGCTCTCCAAATGGATCGACAACATCAGCTCCCAAATCCAAATTCTAACATTACATGGTTCTTCTTTAAAATTGGCCATTTTTCTTCGATGTAGTTCAATGTAAAACATTCTGTAGGAATTCGAAGAACATCATATCGACTTCTCTTCTTTGCATGTAAATACATAACCGTACAAACTTTGGCACCTGAAAAACCGCTGGAAAAGTGGAATTATCAAAATATAACAAAGAACTTTGAGAGACACCTTTGACTCTTGATCGGGTTCGATATCTACTTATTTGACATTGTGGGGAATTCATTTTCAATGCATATTGTCCATAATATATGATATGATCATTAGAAAATGCATCAATAGCTTGATAGTCTATTCCAATTTTTTTCATAATCACATATATTTCTTTATATGTGCATGGAAAAATATTTGACGCCCAGAATAGAACATCACCTAACAATCTATAAAATTCTAATTAATAAGTCAATGTAAACAATATTAATCATCAATATATCATCATCCACATACTAATTCTACAAATTAGAAAACAATACCAATATAGGAAAAAAATTGAACCTTTAGCATTTGTGAACATGCACGCATAAATAATTAACAAATTAAATACCTTAGTATCCTGTGAGACATGTTTTATAAACCATTCAAAACTCAGTTCACCAACAACAATATAGTGATAAAAGATTTTTTGTTGAGCCTCATAAAGAGGTTGACGCGTGGAATTTCGAGTAGAGGATCAACATCATGACTATCATCCCGGTTGTCCTCATCCATTGGAGAAAATATGTCTTAGATCAATCTATGTATCACATCTCTCCGATTTGAATCACTAATGTTATTCCATCCATATCATCATTAATAAACTTGATCAACAACTTCAATATTCTGATCTCAAAGTTCATCTCCATGTAGAGTAGTATTTATGCTAGTACTTAGCAAATAACTCTCCAGAGGTTGACATTACCTTTGGGGCACTTCATCTATATATTTAAAACAACATAGAAAAGTTAGTGTGTATAGAAAATATAAAATGCTAATGAGAAATATTACTAAAATTCATGACATAATCGATTATTACAAATAATACATTTAAATCTTGAATCCCTCTACCAAGGGACTCCATATTCATAACCCCCTCTCGACGTGTCAAGCCCTCTACAATGTCTTTAGGTCAGCAGTTATTAATAGTCTTCTATTTTGCAAGCCTCAGTAATCATAGCAAGGGAAATAACATTTTCCATTACCCTCTAATGTCAGCCTTAGCCGAAAGCAAGCTTCCTAACATTGCTTCATTGTGACAAATACTTGTCCGAACAAGTAATTTTTTTTACCTACACCATACCAAACACATTATGTTGTCAATTTTTATATTTTAGATACTCATTTCGATTATGATATGTTTATTTACAAGGACCTACATCTTTATAATAAGGTCAACATCTTTATAATAAGGTGATCATATGTGTAGAGGATCAACATCAGGACGACATAGATAACATATTTATAAGAAGGTCATATGTGTACACATGTTTTCTTTATATAATAATCCACATATATACCCAACATAAGTTTAGGGTTAGTGTTTTATGTATCTTATTAGTCCATGCTTAATGTTTTATATAATAATGACATATATACCTAACATAAGTTTAGGGTTAGTGTTTATGTATCTTATTAGTCCCCACTAAAGCAGTGAATATAGAAATCAATTACTATCATTTCAATGACTGTATTGAGTTTCAAGAGCAATTCCATATCTTTATCAATGAAAAAGAGAGAGATATTATTGTTATAGCGCAATTCCATAAACCTAGAATATTGTAGAATCCACATACCCTTCATAGAATATACTAACTAGATCCAATTAAAGCCAAAGACATGAAATATGGTACTACACATATTATAATATATTATCAAGGAAAACAAGCTAAATGCAAATTGAACATTTGAAAAAATTACAAGCTAAATGCAAATTGACATTTGAAAAAATTACAAGTTAAATGAGTACATCAATAAAAAATAACATACTAACCTTGCAAGATCAAAATCCGAGCTATGTAGATCGAGAATTGGATTTGTTCAACCGGTGGGTGATGGAAAAAATAAACAGCTCAAACAAAAGCCAAGAACAGTGTCGCAACTATAGCAATTGTGTCACAAAGTCTCTTAAAGTCACTTATATATAGATAAAATAGTCAATTGGCCGTTAACACTGACCAATGAGATAGGAAAAAATTTCATCACTATTGCCACGAACGTTCGTTGCTATTGCCACGAACATTCATCGCTATATCGACGAAAATACCGACTAGGTTAAATTAATATTTCTGTGGATATTGCGATGAAATTTCGTGGAAATATCTACGAAAATACTACCATCTTTAAAAAATGACGAAACTAGTGGAAGCATGGAAAAATTTTGTGGAAAAATCCGCCCATATGTAGTAGTGACATTTTACTTCCAAATATATATAAGGCACTATATTTATGCCTTGGGTTTTGCATGTGTACACATTCCCTTGACCCACATGTTATCTATTGGTATGGGTTAACACACTTGAACCCATACATATACACCCACTTATGTAAATTAAGTGGTTCAAATGCATATGGCAACATAATTAAATAAAAAAATAAAAATAAGTAAGGGCAAAAAGAAAACTAAGAAAAAACAATGCATGTATTTCCATGACGACGAGCAATATCTAGCCTACTGCAAAGTATTTAAGAATATGTAGATTGGATGCCCTTACAACCATACTCATTCGCTTCATTCCTTCACCCATCCATGCTCCCATCCGCATTCATCCCGCCATGCAATCATGCTACCATCTGCATTCATCCCACCATGCATCCATCCACTCCTTTTATGACTCTCGCTGACCACTAATATTGAGCTTCCAATTCACCAAATGGCATGATGAAAACCACCATTAACCCCTAAGGATATGTGAGGACATGCCATTGAATGATGATGGATGGAAGTATGTTTACATACCAACAATATTAATTGTAAGTTGGTGGATGTTAATGCAACATTTCCACCCATAAACACTTCAAATTTAATCTTGGTGAGGCTGATTGGCTGGATCCCCATATTTGTAATATTCAACTGCATGAATATGAATTGCATGTACTCAGATACTTTGATCAGAGATTTGGAAGCCATCCATGGTTTCACTATTTCTTATTGAACATGATTATGCACCATCATAGCCAAGCAACTTCTGTAGTATTTGTAAAGAATAATATACATGATAACTCACCTACTACAATTCTATACTTGTGGCAACAACTCGTTGATTTACTTGACAATAAGTTGTTTGAGATTCTTATGCATTTTGGTTTTATTCTTAGAGGTATAATGGAATATTGGAAAAAATGTCATTCTGAACTCACATACATGATTACTCAATTGGATTGTCCAACATTGTTTTTTGATTTGAGTGTAGCTGACACAATGTGTCCTGAATTGCACAATGTCATTCTCATAAATATACATTCTCGTCATTTAAATGAACATCATAAAAAAATAAAAAATTTCATCTAATACCCCCATCTTGTTTCCATGTATATGCATCAAATATTACATATATTTTAGGAAGAAGTTATCAAAAAATATCTTAAATCTAAAGGCATTTGGTACAAGTTTGTTTTCTTGGATTTCTTCTTATTAGTTTTCGTTGACGTTCCTCTTGTTCTGTTCTAGCAATATATACTAACTAACTAACTAACTAACTAACTATATACATATATTCTAGGTATATATGCAACAACATGGAATCCACATGATATTCATCAACGAAACATTGTGGTTCCTTGAAGCGTAAATGATGATCCATGCCTATTAAACAATGAACAAATTCTCTCTTCCAATCCTCATGGCGATTATGTGCATTTGTTGAATCGTGTTCAAAGATATCCAAAGTCTAGTGTAGATTATAGTTTGCAAAATAAAGGGTATATTCTCACATGTCGATACAATGCTCCATCGGAGGTTTGTGATGATTCAATATTGTTCATAGATGAGAAAGGGAAAACTAAATATGATCCTGCACGAACTTGTGATAGGGTAAATGTTCATAATGTTGATATTCTTGCAATGTGGCATGCTAATATTGATTTTCAGCTAGTGGTTTCTCGACATGTTGTCTTGAAATATATTGAAAAGTATGCTTCTAAGGTATAAAAGAGGTTAGAAATTTATCAATATTTGTTGGCTAGAATTTCAAATGCAAGCACCTTAGAAGCTCCTACATTGCGTGAATACAAAAGGTTCCTTGCAGAAACCCTTATTGATCACAATATTGGCACACAAGAAACCTCCCATATGTTATTGAAACTACTTCTTGTTGTTTCTAGTAAGAAATTATTTTCCTTAGATGTTGGTAGAATGGTTTTTAAGAAAGTATCAAATAATCCCCATCAATTTTCATCTCCAGATAGTTTTCTTCAAATATATCAAAATAAACCTTCTTTTCTTGATCATTTTTCTATCATAGAAACAAAAATATCTTGGACCTTTGATGCAAAATGTAAGAAATAACCATGGCAACATAGATATTTTCATGCCATTGTTCGAGTTAGGAAATATTTTTATTCTATTCCCAATGAGGCTTCAGATGACTTTGAGACTTTCTGTTGGACTTAGTTACTTTTGTACAAGCCATTTCGTAATATTCCCATTGATATTGGACTTTCAAGTGAAACAATCATTGAAAATTGGTGTAATTTTCAATATAGAGCATGGCATGTTGATCATTCCCTTATCGCTTCTGATATTGAAGAAGATGAAGATCCCCATGAACAAGAAACCATTTTTTAACACGATTTTTAAGAATGGCAAGTTTTATCTCGCTTAACACCTCCAAATAATGTCATTATTTGTGACCTTCAGATTCTTGGTCAAAGGGACTTTGATTTATGATTTAATTGGGAGGAATAAATGGTTTCAAATGGTGTTGTAGAAGAATATATAGATTTTATAAAAAAAAAATCCCAATCTAGGGGTGTTATTGTCGAAAATTATCTTACCACAATTCCTTCACCAACATCCTTGTCAGAGAAAAAACGACTTGATTTTTAGATCATATTACGACCCTTAGTTGAATATGATCATCGTGAACCTCTTCACATGATCATACAGGGTACTCCTGGCATTGGAAAGTCTTTTGTTATTCATTATATTTCTCATGTTTTTTTCACTTCAGCAGCTAATGGCCATAGTCCATTGTTTTTTCTCACTCCAACATGAATATTTTCTTTTAATATACATGCCAAAACAATACACTCTGTTCTAAAAATTCATATCAAAGATACAAGACCACTACAAGGGAAATCACTTGCAATATTTAAAGAATAAATGAGGCATATTTGATATATTTTGTTGAATTATGAACTTGATTTCTTATGCGGATTAATTCGTTTATTTTCTTCAACACTTTGATTCCATCTTAATACACTTCAAAAATACCAAACCATAACCGAATAGAAATAACCATGTCGATAAGTAAGCATGCACATCAATAACACATATATCCTGTATAGGGAGAAAACCCCCAACAAACGATATTCCTTTATTTCAATAATAATGTATGATCACTTACAAATATCCACCATGAATGTTCTTCTCTTAAAGATATTTCCAATATGAATCTGACTTGACAAAGACCTAAAAGACCTTGCTGAAATACACCTCTGATATGATGCCTCTATTGTTGATATACAACACTTATATGCTGTTGAAATATGCCTTTGATATGCAACCTCTATTGTTGATATAGAGCATTGATATGTTGCTTTGGTATGTTTCCCCTTTATCACTGATATGCTCCTCTATTTCTTCTCCCTTAACCTGCATATCAAAAACTGTATTAAAGAGAGGGGTCTACCTCTTCTTATGTACGCTGAAGAGGAGAAGAGGAGAGGCTCAAAATACTAACTTGTTTGCATCCTTTATGTTAAATTATGAGCTTGATTTCTTATGCAGATTAATTATTTTATTTTCTTCAATACTTTGATTCCAACTTAATATACTTCAACAATTCCAAATCATAATCGAATAGCAATAACTATATAAATAAGTAAACATGCACATCAACAACACATATACCCTGGGGAAACCCTGCACAGGGAGAAAAACCCCAACAAACAATATTCCTTTATTGCATTAATAATGTAAGATATCTTACAAATATCCACCATGAATGTACTTCTCTCAAAGATCTTGCTAAGATGACTCTGACCTGACAAAGACTTACACGACCTTGCTGAAATACACCTTCAATATGCTGCCTCTTTATCACTGATGTTCTTCTCTATTACTTCACCCTCAACATGCATATGAAAACTCTATTTCAAAATTGTGTTGCATAACTGTATTGCAAAAATGTGTTGCAAAACTATATTGAGGAGAGGGTTCGACCTCTTCTTATATAGGTTGAAGAGGGGAAGAGGGGAAGCTCGAAATAGTAACCTGATTGCATGCATTAAACATAACTCAGTTTCATTCTTTAGTTCGAACTTAGAACTAGACTTGAGATTGGTTACAACTCAACATTACACTTTATTTCAAACTTAGAACTAGACTTGAGATTGGTTACAACTCGGCATTACACTTTAGTTCGAACTTAGAACTAGACTTGAAACTTGCATGCTTTAGTTTGAACTTAGAACTAGACTTAAGACTTTAGTTACAACTCAATATTACACTTTAGTTCTAAAATAGAACTATAATCAAGACTTTAGTTGCAACTCAACATTACACTTTAGTTCTAAAATAGAACTAGACTCAAGACTTTAGTTTCAACTCAACATTAGACTTTAGTTCTAAAATAGAACTAGACTCAAGACTTTAGTTGCAACTCAACATTACTAAAATAGAACTAGACTCAAGACTTTAGTTGCAACTCAACATTACTAAAAATAGAACTAGACTCAAGACTTTAGTTGCAACTCAACATTACTAAAAATAGAACTAGACTCAAGACATTAGTTACAACTCTTGACAAGGCAATTTGAAATTCTCTTCATGGTGGATAATGTTTACATGTGCCAACGCACTAGATCAATAAAATTACACCATTTGCAATATTAGGAATATCGTTTGTTTCTAGATCATAGGAATTTTACATTCAACCTAACTTTTGATAGATACCTTGACTTTTTCTCATGGCTCACAAGGTTTGACTAGGCTCAAAGAGGTTGTATGTTCCCCCTGACTTTTGCACTAGTCTGTCTATGCTCACAGAGGTTGTATGTTTCCCCTGACTTTTGCAATAGACTGTCTATGCTCATAGAGGTTGTACATTCCCCCTGAATTTGGCATGATACTAACATAGCATCTTGTTCGTCCTAACTTTTGGTTCGACTCATAGAGGTTGTCTGTTCCCCCTGGCTTTTTTCAATACCTCACAAGACTAGTTGATTCTCCAAAGCTCCCTAGCTAGCCTTAGGGTGGCCCATATGGCCTCTCATTGGAGAATGACTGTCAATGCTGCCAAATTTAACACTCCCTCTCAGTAAGGGAGTCATTATCAACCACACCAAGCTTGCCTCTTAGTTGCACAAACTATCTCGAGGTCAGAGGCTTGGTCAGGATATCAGCTACCTACTCACTCATGGATATGTACTGTAACTTTACAGTTTTTCTTTGGACCAAGTCTCAGATGTAGTGGTACCTCATGCAAATATGTTTTGAATTGTCGTGAAGTACCGGGTTCTTTGTCAATTTTATGCAACTTTGATTATCATAGTGAACCACCATCATCTCGAGCTTGTCACCAAACAACCCAGAAACCAATTTTCTAAGCCATACTGCTTCCTTACTAACATCACTTACTGCAATGTACTCAGCCTCTGTTGTACTCTGTGCAATGGATCCCTGCTTTTGGCTTGACCAAGAGATCATAGTGGATCCTAAACTGAAGAAGTATCTAGAAGTATTCTTTCGATCCTCTGGGCTTCCTGCCCAGTCAACATTTGCATACCCATGCAAAAATAAACCACCACTGAATGTATATCTCAAACCACAATTAATGGTCCCTCTGAGATATCTCAAGATGTGCTTTGCTGCCACCCAGTGTCTTTGTCTCGGTTCAGTCATGAATTGACTCATTGCAATCACTGCATATCATATATCTAGCCTAGTGTGGATCATGTACATTAATGATCCAATCATCTACCTATACATGGTGGGATCCACCAAATCTAAACCTGTATCATAATCATGCAGCTTCTTCAGATCGGTAACCATAGGAGTAGACGTGGATTTGCAATCCATCATACCAAACCTCTTTAGTACATCCACTGTATATTTTCCTTGTGCCAGAAATATCTCGCCCTGTATTTGCCACACTTCCAATCCTAGGAAGTAATGCAACAATCCTAAGTCTTTCATCTCGAATTCTGAGGTTAGCTCCCTCTTACACCAGGCTATTGGCACTTCATCTCCCATGAGAAAGAGATCATCAACATACATGATTAGTATAACAGGTTGGTTACCTCTTACATTGAAGTATAGATTTGCATCATCATCACTTTTTTGAAACCCCAGGCTTTTAAGAAAGCCATCAATCCTATCATACCAAAATCTAGGAGCTTTCTTAAGGCCATACAAGGCCTTCCTTAGCTTGAATACATGAGTGACTTTGTTATGCAGTATACAATCATTTGGTTTTTCCAAAAATACCTCCTATTCAATCTTTCCATTCAAGAATGTTGTTTTTACATCCATATGATGTAGCTTCCAACCAAGTATGGAAGCTAAAGTAATAATAGCTTGAATGGAGGTATACCTGGATACAGGAGAAAAAATCTCTTTGTAGTTGATTCCTTCTTTCTAAGTGAAGCCTCTGGATACAAATATTTCTTTGGAATTTTACACACTTCCATCAACTGCATGTTTGATCTTATAGATCCATTTGGAAGAAACCACTGATTTGTCTTTTGGCCTTGGCACAATGTCCCAAACATTGTTCTTTATAATAGACTTGTATTCCTCAAGCATGGAATCCTTCCATACTTGTAATTTATCACCTTGTTCAAATGAAGAAGGTTCGGCATCACTAATGTTGCTCATTAGTGCAACATAGACTCCAAACCTATGAGGCCTCTTCCTTTCCCTGAAAGTTCCTTTGGGAGAAACTATCCTTTCTGCTTCCCACAGTCTTTATTTAAGCCACCCTAGCTTCCTTTTGGCTGGAGGTTCTTCAAGATTTATTTCTAACACTTCAGCGGGTTCTAGGGGCTCATTACTTGGCCCTTCATGAGGTTCCTCCCTATGATCATTTGACACTTCATTTTTAGAAGAGGGTGAAGTTAGCTGAACTGCTTCTGAATCCTGCTGAAGCTCTCTAGATTTGTTAAATACGGCTTCCTTATGGAAAGTCACATCTCTGCTTACCTATATTTTCCTCTAACCTGGTACATAAATCCTATAAGCCTTGGAGTTCTCACTGTACCCCACAAAAACCCATGCCTTGCCTGAGGGTTCCATATTTGTCCTCTTTTCCTTAGGGACATGAATATACACAGGACCTCCAAATATCCTTATATGCCCTACTTTAGGTTTGATCCCTGAGAAGACTTCTTCAGGAGTCTTGTCCTTCAAAATATCATGTGGACACCTATTCTAAATATACATGGTAGTGGAGGTATCTTCTTCCCATAAAGAATTTGGAAGATCCTAGTGAAACATCATTGCTTTCGTTGCCTCACAAATAGTCATGTTTTTCCTCTTAGCAACACCATTTTTATGAGGGTTATATGGCATAGTAAACTGTCTCTTGATTCCTGCTAACTTGAAGAAATCCTCAAACTGAAGAGATTCAAAATCTCCTCCATTGTTTGTTCTAAGGATTTTGATGTGTTTACCTATTTTCTTTTCAATAAAGGCTTTATACTCTTTAAATTGATCAAATGTGTCACTTTTAGCTTTAAGAAAATATATCCAACATTTTCTTGAGTAATCATCAATAAAAATGACATAATACAAACAAGCATTGTGTGAGGGAGATGACATGGGACCACATACATCAGAATGAACCAGATCTAAGATGCCCTGAGCTCTATTGTCGCTACTAGGAAATGCTTTCTTTATATTTTTACCTAGCATGCATCCCTTACAAATTTCATTTTTACTAAGAGAAATATAGGGTGTGCCACATGCCATGTTTTGTAGATTTGGAAGAGCTTTGTAATGAAGATGTCCAAGTCTTTTGTGCCACAACTCACTGTAGCTAGTCGCATCAGGAGCCAATGCTTGAACTTTCTATCCTGACACGATGTACAACCCTCCACTGCAAGTTCCAATGGGTTCTGCTGTACTTAAGTGGCTACCTTTATCCCATAGTAGTGCCTTCATGTCCTTGAAGATCACCGAATTTCCCTTGTCCTCAAGGGTTGCAACTGATAGTAGATTCTTCTTGAGCTCTAGAACATATAATACTTCATCAACATGAAGTCTAGCCCCATATTCCAATCTAAAGGAGATAGAGCCTACTCCCTTTATCTTGTAACATTTTTGATCCACAATCTCGACCTGCTCTGCAAAAGATTTTGTCTCGAAATATGAGAGGATCTCCTTGTACCCTGTCATGTTCTTTGATGCACCACTGTCTACTAACCAAGTTTTCAGCCCTGTGGAAACTGAACTGGATAAGGAAGAAACAAAATAATATTCTTTCCTATTTTTTTTCTCATTAGAAGGACTTTTCAGATTTCTTTTGGATTCATCATACTCAACAGTTGAGGCATGATGTTTCCCTTTCCTAGGATATTTCTTTCTAAACCAACAATATTTAGAAAAATGACCCAAATTATTACAAATAAAGCATTTAATCTTAGATGTATCAATATTCTTGCCTTTGAATGTACCTTTGATGTTTGGCTTCAATTTAGAGCCTTTCTGGAAAGTGCCTTTCTTATTTCCCTTGAATCTTGATGTTAAAGCTGAGTGCTCTTCTTTCGTTGGCTCGCTCCTGGTAGTTGTGTGACTCTCCTGCTTGAGGCAATCATGGAATAACCTCTCAAATGTGGGATGAATCTTTCTCCCACTTACACTGGATAAGAAGGTCTCCCATGAAGAAGGAAGACCGTAAACAATGGCCTACGCTAAATCATCATTGTCCACTGTCACCCCTGTGACTAAAAGTTGATCTCTGATCTGAGCTATCCTGGAACAAAAAGATGCCACTGATTCACCTTTATCCATATTCAAATACTTAATCTTATTCTTAAGTGTCCTCTTTTGACTTGGAGCCTGTTTCTCATACAGATTCACCAAGGTATCCATACAGTCCTTGACAGTCATCAATGAAGTCATTGTAGGCATTATACTGTCTTTGACTGAGTCAAAGATGATTCTCTTGGCCTTTTCTTGAATCTTTTTTAAAGTCGTTCTTCCTACATTATTTGTTGGTTCCTCCACCACTGTGGTCGCATAATGCTCAAGATCATGCTCTTGCAAGATATTTGTTATACAGAGCTTCCACACATTAAAGTTGGTAGCTCCTTTGAGCCTATTTTCGGACCTAACTAAAATGGATGATGCCATGGTCCTCACATTGGAAAATTAAGCAAGCTCTCTTGGATCTTTGTTTACCTGCTGATGCACTTCAACACGTTTAACACACCCTAATCTCTAATACCATGTTAAATTATGAGCTTGATTTCTTATGCAGATTAATTCTTTTATTTTCTTCAATACTTTGATTCTAGCTTAACATACTTCAATAATTCCAAATCATAATCAAATAGCAATAACTATGTAGATAAGTGAAAATGCACATCACAACACATATACCCTGGGGAAACCCTGTACAGGGAGAAAAACCCCAACAAACAATATTCCTTTGTTGCATTAATAATGTAAGATCTCTTACAAATATCCACCATGAATGTATGTCTCTCAAAGAGATTTCCAAGATGACTTTGACCTGACAAAGACTTACACGACCTTGCTGAAATACACCTTCGATATGATGCCTCTTTATCATAGATGTGCTCCTCTATTACTTCACCCTCAACCTGCATATGAAAACTCTATTTCAAAATTGTGTTGCAGAACTATATTGCAAAACTATGTTGTGAAACTGTATTGAGGAGAGGTTTCAACCTCTTCTTATATAGGCTGAAGAGGGGAAGAGGGGAAGCTTGAAATAGTAACCCGATTGCATGCATTAAACATAACTCGGTTCCATGCTTTAGTTTGAACTTAGAACTAGACTTGAGATTGGTTACAAATCAACATTACACTTTAGTTCGAACTTAGAACTAGACTTGAGATTGGTTACAACTCAACATTACACTTTAGTTCGAACTTAGAACTAGACTTAAGACTTTAGTTACAACTCAACATTACACTTTAGTTCTAAAATAGAACTATACTCAAGACTTTAGTTGCAACACAACATTACACTTTAGTTCTAAAATAGAACTATACTCAAGACTTTAGTTGCAACTCAACATTACAATTTAGTTCTAAAATAGAACTAGAGTCAAGACTTTAGTTGCAACTCAACATTACTAAAATAGAACTAGACTCAAGACTTTAGTTGCAACTCAACATTACTAAAAATAGAACTAGACTCAAGAATTTAGTTGCAACTAAACATTATTAAAAATAGAACTAGACTCAAGACTTTAGTTACAACTCTTGACAAGGAAATTCAAAATTCTCTTCATGGTGGATAATGTTTACACGTGCCAACACACTAGATCAATACAATTACATCATTTGCAATATTAGGAATATCGTTTGTTTCTNGTTTGTTTCTAGATCATAGGAATTTTACATTCAACCTAACTTTTGCTAGATACCTTGACTTTTGCTCATGGCTCACAAGGTTTGACTAGGCTCACAGAGGTTGTATGTTCCCCATGACTTTTGTACTAGTCTATCTATGCTCATAGAGGTTGTACGTTCCCTGTGACTTTTTCACTAGACTGTCTATGCTCACAGAGGTTGTACGTTCCCCCTGACTTTTGCACTAGACTCACATAGAATATAATTCATCTTGACTTTTGTTTTGACTCACAGAGGTTGTCCATTCCCCTTGGATTTTTTCAATACCTCACAAGACTGGTTGATTCTCCAAATCTCCCTGGCTAGCCTCAGGGTGGCCCATATGGCCTCTCATTGGAGAATGACCGTCGATGCTGCCAAATTTAACACTTTAATCATAACTCAGCTTCATACTTTAGTTTGAACTAGACTTGAGATTAGTATACTCTAGCTTGAAAATAGAACTAGACTTGAGACTTCAGTTACAACTCAACATTACACTTTAGTTCAAAAATAGAACTAGACTTGAGACTGGTATACTTTATTTCGAAAATAGAACTAGACTTGAGACTTCAGTTACAACTCAACATTACACTTTAGTTCTAAAATAGAACTAGACTTAAGAATTTAGTTACAACTCAACATTACACTTTAGTTCTAAAATAGAACTAGACTTAAGGCTTCAATTACAACTCAACATTACACATTAGTTCTAAAATAGAACTAGACTTAAGAGTTTAGTTACAACTCAACATTACACTTTAGTTCTAAAATAGAACTAGACTTAAGACTTCAGTTACAACTCAACATTACACTTTAGTTCTAAAATACAACTTAGACTTAAGACTTCAGTTACAACTCAACATTACAAGGCAATTCAAAACTCTCTTCATGGTGGATAATGTTACACGTTCCAATGCACTAGATCAATATATTTATATCATTTTCAATATTATGACTATCGTTTGTTTCTATCTCATAGGAATTTTATATTCAACCTAACATTTGCTAGATGCCTTGACTTTTTCTCATGGCTAACAAGGATTGACTAGGATCATAGAGGTTGTACGTTCCCCCTGACTTTTTCACTAGTCTGTCTATGCTCACAGAGGTTGTACATTCCCCCTGAGTTTTGCACTAGACTGTCTATGATCACAGATGTTGTATGTTCCCCCTCAATTTTTCATTAGACTTACATAGAATCTCTTTCTTCTTGACTTTTGGTTTGACTCACAGAGGTTCTATGTTCCCCCTAGATTTTTTAAATACCTCACAAGACTGGTTGATTCTCTAAATCTCCCTAGCTATCCTCAGGGTGGCCCATATGCCCTCTCATTGGAGAATGACTGTCAATGCTGCCAAATTTAACACTCCCTCTCAATGAGGGAGTCATTCTCAACCACACCAATATTGCCTCTCAACAACACAAATTGTCTTGAGGTCAGAGGCTTGGTCAGGATATCAGGTACCTACTCGCTCATGGTTATGTACTATAACTTTACAGTTTTTCTCTGGACCAAGTCTTGGATGTAGTGGTACCTCATGCCAATATATTTTGACCTATCATGAACTATCGGGTTCTCTGTCAATTTTATGAAACTTTGATTATCATAGTGAACCATCGTTGTCTTGAGCTTGTCACCAAACAACCCAGATACCAATTTTTTGAGCCATACTGCTTCCTTGATAGCATCACTTACTGCAATGTACTCAGCCTCTGTTGTACTCTGTGCAATGGATCTCTACTTCTGGCTTGACCAAGAGTTCATAGAGGATCCTAAAATGAAGTAGTATCTAAAAGTACTCTTCTGATCCATTGGGCTTCCTGGCCACTCAACATCTTCATACCCATGCATAAATAAACCACCACTGGATGTATATCTCAGACCATAAGTAATGGTCCCTATGAGATATCTCAAGATGTTCTTTGCTTCCACCTAGTGTATCTGTCTTGGTTTAATCATGAGCTGACTCATTGAAACCACTTCATAGCATATATCTGGCCTAGTGTGGATCATGTACATCAATGATCCAATCAGTTGCTTATACATGGTGGGATCCACTTTGTATTTTCCTTGTGCCAGAAATATATTTCCCTGTCTTTTCCATACTTCCAATCCTAGGAAGTAATGCATCAAGCCTAAGTATTTCATCTCAAATTATGAGGTTATCTCCCTCTTACACCATGCTATTATCCCTTCATATCATGTTAGAAAGATATCATCAACATATAGGATTAGTATAACAGGTTGGTTACCTCTTACGTTGAAGTACATATTTGCATCATCATCACTTTTCTAAAATCCCAAGCTTTTAAGAAAGCCATCAATCTTGTCATACCAAACTCTAGGAGCCTACTTCAAACCATACAATGCCTTCCTTATCTTACATACATGAGTGCCTTTGTTATGCAGTACAAAACCATCTGGTTGTTCCAAAAAGAACTCTTGTTCAATCTTTGTATTCAAGAATGTTGTTTTTACACCCATTTGTTGTAGCTTCCAACCAAGAACGGGAGCTAAAGCAATAATAGTTCGAATGGAGGTATCCCTAGCTACAGGAGATAAAGTCTCTTCGTAGTCTATTCCTTCTTTCTGAGTGAAGGCTCTGGCTACAAATATTTCTTTGAACTTTTCCACACTTCCATCAGTTGCATGTTTGATCTTATAGATCCATTGGGAAGAAACCATTGATTTGTCTTTTGGCCTTGACATAATGTCCCAAACATTGTTCTTTATAATAAACCTTTATTCCTCAAGAATGGCATCCTTACATACTTGTAATTTATCTTCTTCTTCAAATGAAGCAGGTCTGAGATCACTAATGTTGCTCATCAGTGCAACATAGCCTCCAAACCTATGAGGCCTCTTCCTTTCCTTGAAAGTTCCTCTGGGATTCGTTATCCTTTCTGCTTCCTGCATTATTTCTTTAAGACACCTTGGATTCCTTTTGGATGGAGGTTCTTCAAGATTTCTTTCTAACACTTCAACAGGTTCTAGGGGCTCATTAATTGGCCATTCACGAGGTTCCTCCCTCTGATCATCTAACTCTTCATTTTCAGAAGAGGGTGAAGTTGGCTAAACTGCTTCTAATGAGGGTGAAGCTGGCTGAACTACTTTTGATTCCTATTGAAGCTCTCTGGATTTCTTAAATATGGCTTCCTCATGGAAAGTCACATCTCTTATTACCTCTATTTTCCTCTGACTCGCTACATAAATCTTGTGAGCCTTGGATTTCTCATTGTACCCCACAAAACCCCTTTCTTTCCTGAGGGTTCCATCTTTGTCCTCTCTTCCTTAGGGACATGAATATACACAAGACACCCAAATATCCTTAGATTCCCTACTTCAGGTTCTATTCCTGAGAAGACCTCTTCATGAGTCTTGTCCTTCAAGATAGCATGTAGACACCTGTTTTGAATATACCCAACAATGGAGGTATATTCTTCCCATAAAGAATTTGGTATATCCTGGTCAAACATCATTGCTTTCGCTGCATCACAAATTTTCATGTTTTTCCTCTAAACAACTCCATTTTGCTGAGGGTTATATGGCACGGTCAACTGTCACTTGATTCCTGCTGACTTGCATAAATCCTCAAACTGGAGAGATTCAAACTCTCCTCCATTTTCCATTCTAAGAATTCTAATGTGTTTCCCTGTCTGCTTTTCAATAAAGGCTTTATACTATTTGAATTTATCAAATGTGTCACTTTTAGATTTAAGTAAATATTTCCAACATTTTCTTGAGTAATCATCAATAAAAATGACATAATACAAACAACCATTGAGTGAGGGAGATGACATGGGACTACATACATTAGAATGAACCATATCTAAGATGCCCTGAGCTCTGTTGTCACTACTAAGAAATGATTTCTTTATATTTTTACCTAGAATACATCCCTTACAAATTTCATTTTTACTAAGAGAAATAGAGGGCATGCCACATACCATGTTCTATAGATCTGGACGATCTTTGTAATGCATATGTCCAAGTCTTATGTGCCACAACTCAATGGAGCTAGTCACATCATGAGCCAATGCCTGAACTGACTATCCTGACACGATGTACAATCCTCCACTGCGAGTTCCAATGGGTTATGTTGTACTTAAGTGGATACATTTATCCCATAGAATTGCCTTCATGTAATTGAAGATCACCCAATATCCCTTGTCCTCAAGGGTTGCAACTAATAATAGATTCTTCTTTAGCCCTGGAACATATAATACTTCATGAATATGAAGTCTATCCCTAGATTCCAATCTAAAGGAGATAGATCCTACTCCCTCTATCTTGTAACATTTGTCATCCTCAAGCTCAACATGCTCTACAAAAGATTTTGTCTTGAAATTTGAGAGGATCTCCTTGTACCTTGTCATGTTCTTTGATGCACCACTATCTACTAACCAAGTTTTCGGCCCCGTGAAAACTGAAGTGGATAAGGTAGAAACCAAGTAATATTCTTTTCTATTTTATTTCTCATTAGAAGGACTTTTTGGATTTCTTTCAAATTCATCATCCTCAACAGTTGAGGCATGATGTTTCCATTTCCTTGGATATTTATTTCTAAACCAAAAATATTTAGCAAAATGACCCAACTTATTACAACTAAAGCATTTAATATTAAATGTATCAATATTCTTTCCTTTGAATGTACCTTTGATTTTTGGCTTCCTCTGAGAGACTTTCTGAAAAGTGTCTTTCTTCTTTCCCTTGAATATTGATGCTAAAGCTGAGTTCTCTTCTTTCGTTGGCTTGCTCCTAGTATTTGTGTGACTCTCCTCTTGGATTAAATCATGCCATAACCTCTCAAACGTGGGTTGAATCTCTCTCCCACTTACACTGGATAAGAAGGTCTCCCATGAAGAAGGAAGACTGTAAAAAATGGCCTGCACTAAATCATCATCGTCCACTGTCACCCCTATGACCAAAATATTATCCTAATCTAGGTTTTCCTGGAAAAGAAAGATGTCACTGATTGACCTTTCTCAATATTCAAATACTTAAGCTTGTGCTTAAGTGTCCTCTTCTGACTTGGAGCCCGTTTCTCATACAAATTCACTAAGGTATCCATACAGTCCTTGGCAACCATTAAAGAAGTCATTTCATGAATTATATTGTCTTTGACCGAGTCAAATAATATTCACTTGGCCTTTGATTGACTCTTCCTGAAGGTTCCTCTTCCTACATTATTCGTGAGTTCCTCCACCATTGTGGTCACATACGGCTCAATATCATGATCCTACAAGATATTTTTTATCCAGAGCTTCCACACATTGAAGTCGGTAGCTCCTTCAAGCCTATCCTTGGCCATGACTGAAATGGAGGATGCCATGGAATTCACACTGGAAACTTAATCAAGCTAGCTTGGATCTGTGTGTACCTTTTGCTGCCCTTCAACACGTTTAACACACCCTAAGCTCTAATACCATGTGAAATTATGAGCTTGATTTCTTATGCTTATTAATTATTTTATTTTCTTCAACTCTTTGATTCCATCATAATACACTTCAACAATACCAAACCATAATCGAATATCAATAACTATGTATATAAGTAAGAATGCACATCGATAACACATATACCCTATACAAGGAGAAAACCCCCAACAAACAATATTCCTTTATTGCATTCATAATTTATGATCACTTACAAATATCCAACATGAATGTTCTTCTCTTAAAGAGCTTGCCAAGATGACTATGACCTGACAAAGACCTAAGAAACCTTGTTGAAATACACCTCTGATATGCTGCCTCTATTATTGATATACAACACTGATATGTTGTTGAAATATGCCTATGACATGCAATCTCTATTGCTGATATACAAGATTGATATGCTACTTTGGTATGTTGCCTCTTTATCACTGATATGCTCCTCTATTTTTTCTACCTTAACCTGCATATCAAAAACTATATTGAAGAGAGGGGTCAACCTCTGCTTATATAGGTTGAAAAGGATAAGAGGAGAGGCTTGAAATAGTAACTTGTTTGCATGCTTTAATAATAAATCAGCTTCATACTTTAGTTCGAACTAGACTTGAGACTGGTATAATCTAGTTCAAAAATAGAACTAGACTTAATGATGCAGGAGCATCGTAAGCAGTCAAGCGAGCATGAAGGCGAAAGATAGATGGAGGAGGGAAACACACATTCTTCACATTTTGAAATTTTTTTGAAAAATTAATGAATAAGATGTTAATATATTAGTTAAGGGGAGCTTACTTGCATGATTGTAAAAATAGATCTTAAGTGATGCGCTCTCATCTGTCAATGTAAAAGGCATTTAAGACCAGTTAATGAAAGTAGGTAGGTTTCAATTAATAGATTAGACAGTTTAAAGAGTAGGAGGGAAAACGGATATAGACACCCTCACCATTGTATCATTAATACATTAGCATAGCACAGAAGGAGAGAGATGTAGTAGAGAGCTGTAGAGAAGAACCCATGTACATGAGCTTTGAATTAATATATGAATCTTTGAGTTAGCTTTCATGGCGTTATGAGGTTTTCTGTTTATACATGGTGAATGGTATGCTTACAGTTGGTTTATTCTCTCTGTTATGCATTTTTCTTTAATACTGTGTTGAATGTATGATTTCATGTTAAATGTTTGAAGTCTGAGAGAGAGAAAGAATGAGTTTCAATTGTTTCTCATCCTGAGAGAAGTTCCTCCAAGGAGTGCAGTGAAGTGTCCGGAAGGTGTGCGTTGACAAAGATTCTAATTTTTATCTCAAAAATCTCAGGAGATATATCGTTATTCTCATTCCAGCAGAAGTGAGGGTGAAGCACATAAGCCATGCAAGGTGTGCGCAAGCTAGTTGAGGCCTTAAACTTATCAACTAAGGCTAAATATTGAAGGACTACTGTTGCAGGGAGTGCATAGAGTCGAAGAGGTCAAATACCCAGAAGTATTTGAACGATTGCCGCAAGGAGTGCATGCAGGAGTCCTTTTAGAGACTCAAGTTTACAAGTTAAATCTCAGAAGCGATAACACCTTTGAACACTTCAAAGAGTGACGAAGATTGATAATGTCTCGCAGAAGTTAAGTTCCAGTGGAATAACTTTGGTTCATTTCACAGAAGTTATGAAGGAGCAACGAGTGGTCAGAATTCTCTGAGGAGAACTCCCGAAGTCGCGAGGACTGTAGGATCCAGAGAAGCTGGAAGGTGGATAAGGGAGGACGAACCCATCAGTTTGGCATCAGGAATCAACGTGGACCATTGATCGTGTTCTGCTTGGAGCCATCAGATCATTTTGGAGATTCAGAGTTCGTAAGTCTGGAGTGTAATCCAAAATCCGTGGTCACTCTAACTCCTGAATCGCGAAAGGAATTGTTAAGTGAAGGATTTTGGAATTTGGAATTTCAAAGTGGTAGGGGAACAGTAGTCGAAGGCTTGTTCAAGTCCTGAAAGCCAGGAAGAGGGAAAAGTGGTGAGAGTCCACGTCAGAGATAGAAATCATTTGAGTGGATAGGTAGCGTGTCTTCGTCAAATAGGCGAAGTCAAACCTTGTTGACCGATTCGGGGTTTTGGAGGTCGAAGGGCTAGGAGCCTTGCATCTGAATTCGCCAAGCTGCGAAGTCTAAAATCCCGATGAAGTGAGAAGTCCATTGGGAAGACAACCTTTGTTGAATACATCAAAATTTGACATTTCGAGTTTCGGAAGTTGTAGAGGCAGGAACTCTCGATAACAGGGATTACGAAATCACGAAAACTGAAGTCCCAGTTTGGCGAAGGGCGTGATCTTACTAAGATCGGGAGATTTGAGTGATTCTTTGTGTTTTTGTCACATGGGCATACTCATAAGGACCCATGGATACACTATTGGTGTGTATGTGGGATTCCTTGTGGAGGAACTCAAGAGTCAATCAGATTCAAGGGGCAGATTTAGAACGATCCTGAGTGGATCTTGGTCTGAGGGTTGGGTGTTTGTGTCAGTGTGGTATCAGAGCATAGAAAGAGTTATTTTCTTTCTATAGCAAAGAAAAGAGAAACATTTCTCAGCCATGCCACCAAGGAGAAGAGAAAGACCAATGCCTGATCCAATAGTGAAAAGGGAAATGCATGAACTACGTGCCAGGCTTGATGCCACAAAGACAACATAGAGGCACACAATTGATGCTAGGGATATCATTGAGGCTGACAGTGAAAATGAAGCTGGAGAAGGAGGGGAAGTTGCAGTTGAGGATGCTGCGGATGATAGCCTATTCAGGGCTCTTGCAAGGATAGGTGCTAGAGAAAAAATGGACATTCCAGTATATCAAGGAAACCTGGATGTTGAAGAGCTTCTAGACTGAATTAGAGCTCTGGATAAATACTTCTACTATGAGGATGTTGAGGAAGACACGAAAGTCAAACATGCTGTCACTAGACTTAAAGGGAATGCA
Organism: Picea sitchensis; assembly: GCA_010110895.2. NCBI lineage: Eukaryota > Viridiplantae > Streptophyta > Pinopsida > Pinales > Pinaceae > Picea > Picea sitchensis. Next base: position 88,161 of record SNQJ01S0038957.1, on the reverse strand, counting down.
ACACTATGGTGGGATGAACTGCAGGCTGATAGATGTTGCAAAGGAAAGCCAAAAATCAAAATTTGGGATAGAATGGTTGTGAAGTTGAAGGCCAAATTCATACCCAAGGATTATCAAATCACTATGTTTTGGAGGATGCAGAATTTGAGACAGAAGTTGATGTCAGTGAAGGAGTACACTGAAGAGTTATACAAGATAAACATCAGGGCAGGTCATCGAAAAAGCGATGATGAAAAGGTTGCTAGATATATGAATGGTCTACGATATAACATTCAAGACAAGATGAGCATGATGATCATTCAAAATGTGGAAGATTCTTATCAGATGGCTCTGAAATATCAAGAGAAGCTGAGCCAAAAGCAAGGTCAAAGAGGCCGAGGCAGAATTCAAGCCAGAGGAAAAACAATTTCCCAAGACAGAACTCATAAATCTAAAGAAGAGGGTAAGAAACCTCAAACTCAACATGAGAGAGGAGGAAGCTCACAGAGAGGGCAAGATGCTGATAGAAATACTTTTCCTCGAGCTAGAGGAAGAGGAAGAGGTAGAGGAGGTGAAGTGAAATGTTTTGTCTATGGGAAAAACATACATAAATCATATAAGTGTCCAGGCAGAAAGAAAGAAGGTGGTGAAACTCACATTGACAAAGCTCAAGGACAAAATGTTGAGGCAGAAGATGTTGAGGGCGGAAAATCCCTAATGATGAGGAAAGTTCTCTTAACGCCATAAAAGGAGGCAGAGAACCCAGCCCAAAGGAATAGTCTATTTCAGACTACTTGCAAAACAAAAGACAGAGTATGCAAAGTCATTATGGATAGCAGTAGCACAGATAATCTCATTTCTACAGAGATAGTAGAAAATATGGAGCTGGAGACTATCGTACATCCAAGCCCATACAAAGTTTCGTGGCTACAAAAAGGAAATCAAGTAAATGTCATTAAACGATGTTTAGTTGAATTTAAAATAGGGGGGTATAAGGATGAAGTATTATGTGATTTCATTCCCATGGATGTTTGTCATATATTGTTGGGTAGACCGTGGAAATATGACAGGAATGTGGTTCATGATGGGAGAAATAACACATACACCCTGGAGAAAAATGGGAGAACGTACATGTTGCTGGCGATCAAAGATAAAGAAGTGAAACCAAAGGTGAGCAACACTATACTTCTCATGAGTGGGAAGGAACTTCTTAATGAGGTTAAGAAGAAGGAAGACACACAATTTATTGTGGTCAGGAAGCCTAGAATTATTTTGACCAGTACAAGAGTGGATGATTTACCAGAGGAAATCTGGAAGTTGCTAGAAGAGTTCGTTGATATAGTAGTGGACGAACTACCTCGTTCGTTGCCACCGATTAGGAGTATAATCCATCACATTGATATTATACCTGGAGCTAGATTACCAAATAAAGCAGCGTACAGATTGACGTCGTAGGAGAATGAAGAATTCAAGAGGCAGGTCCAGGATTTAATGGACAAAGGATTGATTCGAGAAAGATTGAGTCCATGAGTTGTTCCAACAGTGCTCAGCCCAAAGAAATATGGAGGCTGGACGATGTGTACAGACTCAAGAGAAATCAATAATATCACCATCAGATATAGATTTCCATTGCCAAGGATGAAGGACTTGATGGATTGCTTGGGTGGAGCAAGATTTTTTTCAAAGGTTGATTTGAAAAGAGGATATCATCAAATTCGCATGAGAGAAGGTGACGAATGGAAGACAACATTCAAGACAAATGAGGGGTTGTATGAATGGCTTGTCATGCCATTTGTATTAACAAATGCACCCAGTACTTTCATGAGATTGATGAACGAAGTCTTGAAGGATTTCATAGGGAAATTCATCATTGTATATCTTGATGACATATTAATTTTCAGCAAGACTGAAGCAGAGCACTTAAAGCATTTAGCCGCAGTGATGAAGAAATTACAGCAAGAAAATTTTCTTATTAATATGTGTTATCACTGAAATTTCGTCCGCACATGGAGACAAGAACTCTGCATCGTCAAAACAAGACTGGAGTCATTCATGGCATAGGATTAATTCCATAGCATTGCAAAAGGGTCAAAAACTATACAAAATGACCAAAAAATTGAAGGGCCCTTTACAGAACCTGGGTTCGCGCGCGTATGCGCGTAACAACAACGTATAATGCACGCATCAGCGCACAATGCGCGACTGTTGGGCGAAAAACCCGCGTGCCTGCTAAACGACACATTTATTGAAATTGGTCGGCCTCCCAACCACTAACGGATCGGCTCCCAAGTCGATTTGACACCAAATCCGAGCTCAATCCTCATGGTGGGATGGTCAAAGACCTAATTGAGCCCTAAAGAGCCTCTTTTCACATTCCAAAGAGGTCACATAATAACCCAATGCTAGGCTATAAAAATCCATGAATAACCACCATTTTCTCAAGAAATTCTATGCATTGTTATGCTGCCAAGATTGTTAAGGACTCATTATTTGACAAGAACACATAGGCATCATTTCACAAAAGCTATCCCTCTCTCTCCCTTGAGTGGATAAGCTTGGAGTTCTTTCACCCACATTTTCATCTTTTCATTGTAAAGGAGAGAAATCAAGTGAGGGCCTCAAGAGCCTTCCATTGGAGAAACAAGGGACCCAAGTCCCCTTTCTTCATTGTGCCTTTGGATTTCATCAATAGATCAACTATACATTGGTGATATTGGTCCATTTGTATTTATTTTTCATTTTTGTGATATGCTCATAGTTTTAGTTTGTTTTAATCTATTTCTTATTTATAGTTCTGTTGTTTCTCTTTCTAACCTTTCCTTTTATAGCTGTCATGCCTAGCAGAGCCCAACTGGGCATGTAAGCACCTTTTATTTGCTCATCAAGTGACGAATTGGGTGCAAACAGATTGGCGACCATACTGGGGAGTTGGTATCAATTCCTCCCTCATTTGGGTTCATTTTTCTTTCCTTTTGATTTCATTAACTTGCAGGTTCACAAACCGACCTCTGCCGACCTGCTAACCAGTCAATCCACCAGAAGATTGGGAGAAATCCATCCAGATTTTTCTTCTTAGTTTTTTGCCACAGGCGCGCGGTTATTACACCCCACATGCACGCATCGTGCGCGCATGCGCCTGTGAAACAATTTCTCTCTGCGCGCATGCGCTTTGCTTCTCAGTTCTGTTAGCGTGCAGGTGCCATATGCGCCTCTGTCCACACAAGAGGCCGCGCATCTGAACTAAAATTTGACATTGTAAGCTCTTGGATGTGGGGAAAAATCATTTTCCTTCTCAAGAATGATGATATGCATGCTCTAAATACTGCACCACTTAGACCCCTCAACTTATAAAGGGGATAAATCAAACAAACATAGGCACTTAGGTGGATAAAAATCATTTTCCCTTATTTGCTTTTTTCCACGTGGATGGCTTGCTTTGGTTTATAAATCTAAGTTGAACATCAATTCTAATCACATCTAAACTCACATTTGGGACTAGAAATTGAAGTAACAATCTTGAGTATGCTCTTCTCTCGCGCCATTAAGCGATCTTGAGAACCAGAAAAGGATTGCAAAAACGGTTTCATCTCCCTTAAAAAAATTTCAAAACTTTTAGGAGAGGACAAAGGCTCTTTTGAGACCCCTCTTAGTTTCATTTTTCAAACATATCCTAAATTTGTAATGGGCCCATACATGCCCACATGTCACAAAAGTAGGATAGTTGTTGCAATTTTACTTT
>SNQJ01S0038957.1:63119-73961 GCA_010110895.2 Picea sitchensis | reverse complement strand
GGGCATGTAAGCACCTTTTATTTGCTCATCAAGTGACGAATTAGGTGCAAACAATATGAAGAAATCATCATTTATGAGGACAAAACTCATTTATTTGGATTTTGTTATCTCTGCCAATGAGCTGAAGATGGATCTGGAAAAGGTGAATGTAATTAAGAGTTGGCCATCACCAAAAAGTGTGTTTGAAGTTCGAATATTCCATGGTTTGGCAAGTTTCTACAGGAAATTCATCTGAAATTTCAGTGGGATTAGAACACCAATGATGGATACGGTGAAGAAAAGACATAAATCTTTTCACTGGACAGAGGAAGAAGAGAAGAGTTTCAACCTACTGAAGAAGAAGATCACTGAGCAGGTCAAGTGTGACATGAGTGGATTTTCAATAGGAGAAGTCTTGAGCCAAGATGACAGACCGATCGCATACTTCAGTGAAAAACTGAATGAAGCGAAGGTTAAGTACTCCACATATGACAAGGAATTCTATGCGGTCATACAAGCGTTGAAGAAATGGAGGCACTATTTGGTTCCCAAGGAGTTTGTTTTGTACAATGATAATCATGCTTTACAATTCGTGACTCAATAGGAGAAGTTGAACCAAAAACATGTTAAATGGGTTGAATTCATGCAGAATTTTACTTTTGTAACTAAGCATATTTTTGGAACTGCTAACAAAGTTGTTGATGCTTTGTGCATAAAATGTTTGCCTATGTAGGAATTCAAAGTCAAAACTTTGGGTTTCGATAACCTCAAAGAAATGTACAGGGATGACCCAGATTTTAAGGAAGCGTATGAGGCATCTAAGAATCCAGGTCTCAGGTACATAAGCCAATGGAATGAATATATGATCTGGGATGGATTATTATTCAGGGGCAATCAACTGTGTATTCCAAAATGCTCCATGAGGGAGAATTTGCTGAAATAAAAACACAGTGGAGGATTGGTCGGACACTTCGGTCATGATATAATGTTCACAAAGTTGAATGGCTCATATTTTTGGCCAAGGATGAGGAAAGATGTTAAGAAATTTGAGGACAGATGCATAATTTGTTAGCACACAAAATGGAAAAGGTAGAACATAGGGATATACAAGCCATTACCCATACGAGAATGGTCGTGGGATGCAGTGAGTATGGATTTTATATTGGGACTACCAAGGACACAAAGAGGATGTGATTCAATATTTGTGGTAGTCGTCAGATCTTCAAAGATGGAGCATTTCATACCATGCCAGAAAACCAGTGACACAACTCATATTGCGAACCTATTTTTCAAGGAAGTCGTTAGACTTCACGGCTTACCAAAGAGTATCGTGTCGGATCGAGATACCAAGTTCGTGGGACATTTCTATAGGACTTTATGGAAGAAGCTAGGGACAAGTTTGTCATTTATCTCAGCATATCATCCTCAGACAGATAGACAAACAAAAGTTGTGAACATGAGCTTGGGGGATTTGTTGAGGAGCTTAGTAACTGAACACCACAGTCAGTGGGATCATATTCTACCACAGGCGGAATTTTCTTACAATGATTCAATCAATAGAAGTACAGGGCAGAGTCCATTCCAAATTATATATGGAATTAAGCCAAGGGGAGTTTCTAAATTGAGAGATTCGAAACAAAATGAATTCAGGAGTGCTAGCGTAGAGAATTTTATAGGAGTAATGAAGGAGCTTCACAGCCGAGTCAAGGAGCGATTATAGATTTCGAGCCAAGAATACAAGCGTAGAGCAGATCCGCACAGACGAGAAATTCAATTTGAATTTGGTGATCTGATTCTTGCACATTTAAGGAAGGAGAGGCTCCCAAGAGGAACATATAACAAGCTGAAGATGAAAAGGATTGGACCGTGCAAGGTCATAGGGAAATTTGGGGCAACCGCATATGAGATTGAATTACCCAATGGGATCTAAATTTCATTGATATTCAATGTTGCGTATTTTTACCCTTACGGAGAAGTAGGAGTAGAGGATGAACATAAAAGGGTTCAATGGACTAAAAAAATGCCTGTAGCTGAAAATCCACAGATGGAAAGCATAATTGACAAGAGGGTCAGCAAGAAGACCAGGAGGAAAGAGTATTTTGAATACTTGATCAAGTGGAAGGGACATCCAGTTGAAGATGCTAGTTGGGAAGATGAAGCAAAAATTCAGAAGCATGGACAGACCGTGCAATAGTTCATGAAAATTTTCAAGAAAAAGAGTATGATGCAGGAGCATCGTAAGCAATCAAGTGAGCGTGAAGGCGAAATATAGTTGGAGGAGTGCAACACGCATTCTTCACATTTTGAAATATTTTTGAAAAATTAATGAATAAGATGTTAATATAGTATTTAAGGGGAGCGTACCTGCATGATTGTAAAAACAGATCTTGAGTGATACACTCTCATCTGTCAATGTAAAAGGCATTTAAGCCTAGTTAATGAAAGTAGGTAGGTTTGAATTAATAGATTAGACAGTTTAGAGAGTAGGAGGGAAAACAGATATAGGCACCCTCACCATTGTATCATTAACACATTAGCATAGCAAAAAAGGAGAGAGTTGTAGCAGAGAAATGTAGAGAAGAACCCATGCATAGGAGCCTTGAATTAATATATGAAGCTTTAAGTCAGATTTCATGGCATTATGAGATTTTCTGTTTATACATGGTGAATGATATGCTTACAGTTGGTTTATTATCTCTGTTGTGCATTTTTCTTTATTACTATGTTGAATGTATGATTTCATCCTAAATGTTTGAAGTCTGAGAGAGAGAAAGAATGAGTTTCAATTGTTTCTCATCCCGAGAGAAGTTCCTGCAAGGAGTGCAGTGAAGTGTCTGCAATGTGTGTGTTAACAAAGATTATGAGTTTTATCTCAGAAAGCTCAGGAGAGATACCGTTGTTCTCATTCCAGCAGAAGTGCGGGTGAAGCACAGAAGTCGTGCAAGGTGTGCGCAGGCTAGTTGAGGCCTTAAACTTATCAACTAAGGTTAAAGATTGAAGGACTACTATTGCAGGGAGTGCACAGAGTCGACGAGGTCAAATACCCAGGAGTATTTGAACAATTTCCACAAGGAGTGCGTATAGGAGTCCTTTTAGAGACTCGAGTTTACAAGTTAAAGCTCAGAAGGGATAACACCTTTGAACACTTCAAAGAGAGACAAAGATTGATAACGTCTTGCAGAAGTTAAGTTCTAGTAGAAGAACTTTGGTTCATTTCATAGAAGTTGTCAAGGAGCAACGAGCTGTCGGAATTCTCTGAGGAGAACTCTTGAAGTCGCGAGGACCGTAGGATCCAAAGAAGCTGCAAGGTGGATAAGGGAGGATGAACCGATCAATTTGGCATCAGGAATCAACGTGGACTGTTGATCGTGATCTGCTTAGAGTCGTCAGATCATTTTAGAGATTCGGAGTTTGTAAGTCTGGAGTGTAAGCCAAAATCCATGGTCACTCTAACTCCCAAATCTCAAAAGGAATTGTTAAGTGAAGGATTTCAGAATTTGGAATTTCGAAGTGGTAGGGGAACAACAGTCCCAAAATCCAGGAAGAGGGACAGGTGGCAAGAGACCACGTCAGAGATAGAAATCATTTGAGTGGATAGGTGGCGTGTCTTCGTCAAATAGGTAGAGTGAAACCTTGTTGACCGATTCGGGGTTTTGGAGGTCGAAGGGTTGGGAGCCTTGCATCCGGATTTACGAAGCTGCGAAGTCTGAAATCTCGATGAAGTGAGAAGTCCATTGGGAAGCCAACCTTTGTTGAACGCATCAGAATTCAGCATTTTGGATTTCAGAGGTTGTAGAGGCAGGAACTCTCGACAATAGGGATCGTGAAATCGCAAAACCCGAAGTCCTGGTTCGGTGAAGGGCACGATCTTACTGATATCGGGAGATTTGAGTGATGCTTTGTGTTTATATCACACATGAATACTCATAAGGACCTTTGGATACATTGTTGGTGTGTGTGTGAGATTCCTTATGGAGGAACCAAAGAGTCAATCAAACTCAAGGGGCAGATTTAGAACGATCCTGAGCGGATCTTGGCCTGAGGGTTGGGGGTCTGCGTCACTTAAGACTGGTATACTTTAGTTCAAAAATAGAACTAGACTTGAGACTTCAGTTACAACTCAACATTACACTTTAGTTCTAAAATAGAACTAGACATAAGACTTTAGTTACAACTCAACATTACACTTTAGTTCTAAAATAGAACTAGACTTAAGACTTCAGTTACAACTCAACATTACACTTTAGTTCTAAAATAGAATTAGACTTAAGACTTTAGTTACAACTCAACATTACACTTTAGTTCTAAAATAGAACTAGACTTAAGACTTCAATTACAACTCAACATTACACTTTAGTTCTAAAAGAGAACTTAGACTTAAGAATTCAGTTACAACTCAACATTACAAGGCAATTCAAAATTTTCTTCATGGTGGATAATGTTACACATGCCAACGCACTAGATCAATACATTTATATCATTTGCAATATTATGAATATCATTTGTTTCTAGCTCATAGGAATTTTATATTCAACCTAAATTTTGCTAGATTCCTTGACTTTTGCTCATGGCTCACAAGGCTTGACTAGGGTCATAGATGTTGTACATTCCCCCAAACTTTTGCACTAGTTTGTCTGTGCTCACAAAGGTTGTACGGTCCCCTTGAATTTTGCACTAGACTATCTATGCTCACAGAGGTTGTACGTTCCCCCTAACTTTTTCATTAGACTTACATAGCATATCATTTGTCCTGAATTTTGGTTTGACTCACAGAGGTTGTACATTCCCCCTGGCTCTTGTAAATACCTCACAAGACTGATTGATTCTCCAAATCTCCCTGGCTAGCCTCAGGGTGGCCCATATGGCCTCTCATTGGATAATGAATGTCGATGCTGCCAAATTTAACATATTTGATTAATGAAATGAACTTTATAGGACTAAGGTTATTCATACAGATAGATTCTTGATTACGATAAGAATTTCTTGAGAACAAATCCTTCCCTTTTGGTGGTAGATCCATATTTATTATGGGCGACCTTGGTCAATTTCCTCATGTAAAAGATAAGCCTATGTATGCAGGTAATACAACAAGGAAAGTTTTGTGGAAATTTTTTAACATTGTTATTTCTTTGGATACAATATTTTGACAACAAGACAATCATCCAAGGCAATCTGCTTTTCAACAACTCTTGACTAACTTAACAAACAATGAATCCGTTATTGATGATTGGGATCTTATTATGTCACGGGTTGATATGAGTTTTCCTCCGGTGGAAAGGAGTTTATTTAATTTATTAATTCACTTGTTCCCAAAAAATGATTTGGTAACCTTGCATAATAGGAAAATTCTAAAATCATTAAATTCTCCCATTGGACGATTTGTAGTTAAGCATACAAGATGGGCCACAATTGTTGTGTTGATGATGATCAATTGGAACTTGAGGTTTTTTTATTCCCTGGTCAACATTTCATTTTGACATGTAACATTTGGGTTGAAGATGACATAGTTAATGGTGTACTTGGTTACATTCAATTTTTTTCTATATGCTTGGTACAAAGACCTCCCCAACTTCCACTATTCATTACTATTATTTTTGATAAGTATATTGGTGTTCCATTTGATAGAAGTAATCTGAACATTGTTCCCATCACACATGTTATCAGAGGAAATTAGAAACTATACACAAATAATAGGGGTTGACTTTAGATCGAGCCACTACTGATATTGGGAAGACATAACGATAGGGGTTGACCTTCACTTCCATATCAAGAGTGAAATTGATAGATGGTTTGCGCATATATCCACCTTTCTCTTTTCAGCGTTATGTGAAGATGAGAAATAATTTTTATGCTACTATATGAATAAAGAAGAGAAACGATTATAATCCTTATCATTGTAGAATCCCATGTAATTAATTTATCTCTTCATAAAATGCACGTGTTTTGTTCATTTTATTGTCATTCATAATTAATATTCTTGTATTAATCCTTTCTTCTCTTATTTTGTATGTTTAATACCTTCAATAATTTCATTTAAATATTTCTATAATGGAAGTCTCATTCTTTATATTGTTACATTCATTTACTACTAACCAGAAACATTTAAATTGTCATACTTTATTATGCATAACATGTTGCAGGGAAAAAATTGTTAAGATGTCTTTCAAATGCAAACATTCACTCTTCTACATGTAATCTTGGTTGCTAAACTTTTTTTTTTAAGTAAGGAAGAAACAAATGTTATTTTCATAGATACTTTCTATTAGTATTTTATCTCATACTTTCTTTATTTTTATTTTTCTTTTCCTACAGTTATAGACAACTCAGATGTTTCCCGATTTGTTTCAACTCTGTATGAAATAACACAACAAGAATACTTTCTTCTTGGAATTAAAACATGCTTTCTACCCGACATGCATAACCATTCCACTTATTTGATGAAACTTTGCAGTTCTTCTCTACATTGAAGGAAATGCTAGGCAGATTTAGCCATGTTTGTGATAGAGAGGTGGGGAGAAACTTGAGAAGATAATGGCTTTATAGAAAACATGTTCATGGTCAAGTTGATATTAATTGGCATTGTTTATGCCATCAATTTGGTTACATATTCGAATAGGCTTTTGGTAATTTCAAGGAATTTTTTTTTCTTACTTTGAAACTTTATTTTATGAAGTTTAAACATAAATAATTTTGTATTCAAAGTATTTAAAACTAGAGATTTTATCCATTTCCTTATATGTTTTATGTTATGGAATCATTTGCATTAGTTCTTTTTATATTGTCCAATATAATATTATTGTTTCTACTTTTCATACTTTTTATATTCCTTCACAAAAAAGTTATTACTTTTAAATTGTCACGGTATTTTTGAAAATAAATTATTTTTTCTTTTATACATGTGAGCTATAAATTATTTCCTCTTCCTCCTATATTTGTACTTTCCATATCTTATAATGTCTCATATTATTCATAATTATTTTATATGATAAACAATACTTCATTAGAAAACTTCATTACATAGCTATATATTCAAGTTATTTTTCTTTTTACATTTAAATTATTAGAATATGACATAATTTCGAAGTTGACTTTTCCATTAATGCAAGTTAAACATAATCTATTGGATTTTTACTAATTTATTTAATGTAACTTATTGAATGTTAGATATCTCAAATTATATTAAGTTAGTGACAATCATTTATTTACTTTTAAGTTTCTACTATATCATATTGTTTTATAGTTAAATTGACATGTATAAAAGAAAAAAGAAAAAAAATATTGTAATAAATAAAATATAATGTAGAAATTAGTTATATCACATTATTTTATAGAATTATTTATATCACATTGTTTTATATTCATGTTATTCAACTATTTTTATTGAAGTCTCTCTTTATGCACAAACATTTACATTCAATTCAACGATAAGGTTGCTTATATAATTGTCGCAACATGTAATTTTCTTTAACTCTTCCTCCTTTTTTCTTGTAACTTGTGGAAATGTTTTATAACATTTATCTTGTCCATAGTTTAACCTTCTTCATGATGCAAGTTAACCCTCCACAAAGAACATAAATTTATTTAACTCTTAATGAAAAACTTATATTTATATAACCCTTGAAAAACTTTTTCCTTTTTAACATTATGATGAACATTGTCCAACGTCGCTTTGTGAAAAACATTCCTTTCGTAATTTTGTGAGAAATAGATTCGAAAATCAAATTATGAAAAACATCCTCCCACGAACATTGCAATGTTACGAGCATGTTGAAACCCCTTTATGTTACCAAAATTGTCCATTCTCACTTTGTGCCAATCATTTTCCAACGTCCCACTCCAACAAACAACATTCATGACATCGCTTAGTGTCAAACCATTGTTAATGTTGCATTGTGATGAAAATTCCTGACATCCCATTCAAATAGACATTTCACAAAACCACTTTGTGACAAATATATCCTGAAGTCAAATTGTGGTAAATAATTACGAAAGTCAGATTGTGACATTGTGACAATCATTTTCCAATGTCGCAGTCCCATGAACAACATTCATGACATCGCTTTGTGACAACCCACTACCTTTGTCAAATTGTCATGAACATTCATGATATCCCATTGTGACAAACATTACCCAACGCCACTTTGTGACAAACATTTCCATATATCAATTTCAAGATATAAATCTATAAAATCATAAATAATTAATAGTTTACATACCTTAAACCCCTCTCGAATTGAACTTATAACCTCTTAAGAGGAAACACTTATTCTTAACCATTACACCGATTCAAGCACTATATATATATATATATATATATATATAATCATAATTGTAATGGCTCCAACCGTTACGACAACAAAAGCGTTGCATAACAGGTAAAATTTATTTTTATTTTTTCAAAGGATAATAACATCAACAAATATCCAGCAAAGTATTATAGTAACCCAATTCACGTAGAACATAAATCACATGGCGTGTGATTAAGTCTTCCACCAAATAAATAGACGACATCAAAATTAAGTAAACATGCGATCCAGTGTTAGGTTAACAAATTGATTGGTTGATCTGTGCGTGCAAGAGTAAAAAATTTTAAAACAAGCATGCATCCACCTAAAGCAACACATAAGTAATCATCAATTGATTCTCAAGGTGTGAAGGTAATCATCACAAGGCATGATAAATCTATTACAACCAACCATAAGTCGCATTAGATTCAAAGCGCTAGAGAATCTAGCAATTCAATTATCTATGCACTAAAATTAGTTCAAGTGTGTGAGGTAAGAAAGTTCTAAAACCATCATTCATTCACATAAGTAATGGCACAAGAGGTTATCATGCTTAATCAAATAATTGTCAACCTTAGATTATGGGATTAAAGTAATGACCTTAATTTAAAAGGCGCAATAGAAGTAATTTCTTAATCAATCCGATACCAACATTATTCAAGGTGCCATAGAATCTATATACTTATTCATTTATCCTCTCAATTGTTCCATAATGTAATGTTTTCTACTTACTTAATTATCAACATAAATAAGAGCTGGTTATTTTTAAGAAAACCTAGAATTTTAAGTTGTTGAAAATAAGTTTCACAATTAAACAATGAAATCCATTAATTAAGGTAATAGTTATTTGTGCACTTCATAAAATTCAACCAATAATGAAGGTAACTTATTCAACGATAACTACCAATTAACATCAATTAATAATGAATTTAACCATACAAAAACAAACAACACTACACAAGTGGAAATCAAGACGGTGTACCAATAACTACACGCCAACACTTGCCACTCAAGGGGATTTGGGTAATTCCTAACCTTTATTATTTCACAATAAATCCAGGTTGTTATTGCAATGGTGGGAACAATTATAGTAAAACCACTCAACCTACATGTCCATTCAACACCAATTACTATTAAATTTCCTTAGCTAAAGTTAGCGGAGAAGGTGATAGCATGGATAATGACTTCAGGATTATCTAACTACATAGACATAGGGTCGCAGGCAAGGTTAACTTACATGTTTGTAGAAAGTAGAAACAACCAAGAAAACAACGTGACCAGGAAGATGCCAACTGCCACTCTCTTAAACGTTGGGTTTTCCATTATTAAACCTATCATTATCCACCAACTTGAAGAGGTGTTCTTTGATCCTCGGGTTACCATTCACAGAGAAAAAGGGTGCCATAAATTAGCACGTGATTCCTCCATGCGCATGGTAACTCACAACTAACACGCACAGAGGAAATCGGAGATAAGAGAAGTGAAATTCGTTTTCGTTTTGGTGTATATAAGTTGGAAAGGAAAGTGTCCATGCTAAGGATAAGACAAGACACGTGCTTCACATCTCTCTCTGCGCAAGAACCCGAGATGTCTACATCTCCTTGGATACACTAGCGTGCCCCTGCGTGAAGGAGGATCGTTCTCACCTAGATAAAATATACCATGCAAACAAACACGGTGAGGCTACGCTCACTTATTAGTATTCAATGAAGATGGATTACATGTTTATATAGGAAAAGACTCGCCCGAGTCGGCTACATGTAAATCAAAAGACAACTAGACAACTGACTCTTAACTAAGAACTGACTCTTCTAACAGGCGCTTACAACCCGCGCTTATTACTGGTGCTTACAACTAGCGCTTTATCCATTATTTCCAAGTCTCCCCCTTAATGGAGAATGGATTGACTTCTACACCTAACATCTCCCTAAACAGTTCAAACTTAATCTTTCCAAGAGGCTTAGTGAAAATATCAGCAACATTTTCACTAGTATTACAATACACAAGAGTTATTTCATTTGACTGCAACTTTTCTCGAACAAAATGATACTGAGATTCAACATGCTTTGTCCTTTCATGAAAAATCGGATTCTTCGCAATATTGATTGAACTTTGATTATCACATCTGATCATTGTAGGTTCCTTTCGTTCTTCTCCAACATCTTGAGGAAGTCTTCTTAACCAAACAACTTCACAAGTTGTTGCACACAAGGCTTTATATTCTACTTCGGTAGAAGACAAAGATACAGTAGGCTTCTTTTTACTGCTCCATGAAACAACCCCGGATCCAATGCTGAACGCATATCCAGTGGTTGATCTTCGATCATCCATATTGCCAACCCAATCAGAATCTGAATAACCTGCTAACTCAACATTAGATTCATCAGTATACTTAATGCCATAATCAAGTGTACCTTTTAGATACCTGAGTACTTTCTTTGCTGCATTCCAATGGCTTTCATGAGGTTTCGCCATGAACTGACTTAACACACTCACAGAATATGAAATATCAGGTCTGGTTGTGGTGAGATAATTCAGACTACCCACCATCTGTCTATACACAGTGCCATTCACCTCC
>SNQJ01S0038957.1:23621-60121 GCA_010110895.2 Picea sitchensis | reverse complement strand
GCCCTCCATGAGCGTCTGCATCTTGAATTTCCAGTTAATGAAGTTCGAGCCATCTAACTTGTTGGCTTCATTGAGGTAGGTCTCTGCCAACGGATTCGCCATCGCTGCAATTTAGTCTCTGCAAGAAAATCACCAAGGATATGCAACTTTTTGTCGAGTGCTGAGCAGTCTGTCGCTCTGCCGTTTGAATGTACTGATCCAACTACATTTCTATTGTCAACTTAAATCATGCATGTATCCACCTTTAAATCATACATGCATCCATGCATGCACCTTTAAATCATCCACCTCAAAAATATCTTACCCACTTTAAATATTAAAAAATAATTCCTTAAAACGAGACCTCCCCTTTTTGTTTTAATACACATGCATGCACTTTTATCCACTTTTAATAAGAATAATAAAAAAGTGAATAACCATCCAGTTTTATGCACTTTATCCACTTTTCACCTCATGTTTTAAAATATCCATTTAATAAAATGAAAAAAAAAACGTATCCACTTAATAATGAGTGAGCTTGAAAATCCACTTTCAAAGCCCACGCATGCAAATTTCAGCACCAGAAAAACTCACGTATGCAATTTTAAACTTTGTAAACTCACGCATGCATGTTCGATCTTTACAATGATGAGGTCTCGTCACGGCTTTCACGCAGTCTTCACGCAACAGTGATTTCTCATGCATGCACCCAAAACTCACGGAATTAAACTCCACTCTCACCGCACCAGCCTTGCACAAAAAACGATTCAAACTCCACGCTCACCAAAAACTCTTCCGAATTAATCCACGCACCAAATAGGTTTTTCTCACGCAACAAAGAGATGGGGCATCTCTCTCTCAGGCAGCCGCTCACGCATGCAAATCGAAGCTTCGCAGTTCTCGCACCTCACATTTTATTTGTCTGCGAGGAGTTCGCACCTCACCCGTATTCCGGCTGCGAGGTGTTTGCACGTCCCGTGTACTCCGCCTACGGGAATCTTTTCATTTTTCCCCGGTCGAAAGGCTGAGTAGTATTCCCCCACACCCTACCAGAGGAGGGACCTGCGAACTTCAAGAATTCTCGCACTGCACTCCCGTGGATCTGATACCAAGATAAAATATACCATGCAAACAAACATGGTGAGGCTACGCTCACTTCTTAGTATTCAATGAAGATGGATTACATGTTTATATAGGAAAAGACTCTCCCGAGTCGGATACATGAAAATCAAAAGACAACTAGACAACTGACTCTTAACTAAGAACTGACTCTTCTAATTGGCGCTTACAACCTGCACTTATTACTGGCGCTTACAACTAGCGCTTTCTCCATTATTTCCAAGTCACCTTGCATCAGACGTCCTCTACTCAGATCAAGGCATCTAGCAATAAGCAAGAATGCATCTTCCCTCCTTTATAAAGCGTCATATTCACACTTTGCCTAGCATTTGCAAGCCTCACATTCTGGGATACATCAAGGGAGAGCCTCAAAGGAACAACGCGTTTCCATCTGCAATACATCCACACCCGGTCAAATAAAAGAATAAGGACCTCGTGATGGTAAGGGATGCAATGAACAAAAAAGGGAGGGGAATGTTATAACCTGAAGACTTCCATTGAATGACAACGAGCATACCCAAAATTGTAGCACCGGGGTGATGAAAATTCGAAGGGAAATTCTCTGTGCTTCTGTGGAAATTTATTCCATCTCATAATCGCATTAAACAGACTGGAGTGACCCAGGCCTTCCAACCTAGTAATTCGAATTAATGGTAGTGGTCCATATGCAACTAATGTTCGAAATACTAATAAATGTAGATAGTAAGAAATCGCTGGGCCATGAATTTTTTTTTGCAAGGTTTATAACTCTCCAGGTCAAAGCAGAGGAATAAAAAAAAATCAATGGGCAAGGAGATAAATGCATGGTTTACAATCCCCAACAACGTAGAAATTTTTTAGTGTGAATCGTTGAGTTTAAAATGGAGAACGCAGGTTAGTTCGATGGTCCTTCTCCCAATTCTCCCAGCGAGGGAAACTATCAACATTGTTGAGGTAAACATGTAAAATCGTTGAGGAAAACTATCAACATTTGATGAGGTAAACATGTAAAATAGTTGAGGAAAACTATCAAAATTTGTTGAGTAAGGAGGTGGAATTTATGAACATTCGATCGTTGGGGGAGAAAAATAACTGAGGGGGGAGGCGGGTGAATCAATTATATATAAGATTGAAACTTTTCTTGTTATTTTGTAAATCTTTCTAGATTATTATTTAATGTGTTGTTGATAACTTTACATACATAGATATACAATATTTGATCAATCACACAATCACACAGAATAAACAGAGATACTCATTTTCATGAGGAAACTCATAAAGGGAGAAAACCTCTTCTTCTTAGGATGTCAATCAAGCTCCAACTTTCATGTACACTACATTATTTGAGCACCAACTCAAATATGAGTCTCCAACCTCTGATAACACGCTACAACTTGCAAAGAGCACCAACTCTTAGATTTCTCTAGCACCAACTCCCAGGTTTCTTTGTGATGCAGGAGCATCATTGGCAAGCGTGCAAAGGTGGGACCACTCAACATGTGAGAGTTCTTCCAGAACTTCAACATAGGCAGTTACAACTAATTTTGAAATCCGCCTTCACTCAGTGTCAGAATTTACCTTTGGAGGCACACTTGAACCAGTGCCGAATTTTACCCTTTGAGGCACGTTTTGAAAATCGTAAACAGAGCAGGAGTTTCCACTATGGCTCTGGAATGCGACTGAACTAAGATAGCGTAGGATGAATTTTAGAGTAGGAAAGTAGCCAGGGGAAACCCTAGAAATATTTTTGAGTTAAGTAGAAGTTTGTACGCCCAATTGGGGGTTAGCTGCAACACAGAGATAAATTAACTGTAAGGGAGAATTGCAAGTTAGCAGGAGATCTTAGTTTTTGAGTTACTTTAATTTGAATGTATTTTGTAGCCATTGGGAACTTGTGAATATAACAGAAGGAAAATTGATCCAAATGTATGGTGTGTGGACTGTGTGCGTTTTTCTGTCATTTTTGTTTACATGAACAAGTGGATGGAACTGTGAGTTTTTCTAGTTTCAATTGTTTCTCTTCATTGGGAGATCTGCAAGGTGTGCATCAAGCCAGAGAGGAACGTAAGGAAATCAGGAGGAATTTCTCTGCGAGAAATACCATGGATTTGAGTTATCGAAATCCCTCAGACGCAAGGAGTGCATGGGGAATAGAAGTTTGAACCAGACAAATCTCAGGAGGAACAACACTTCGGAAAGTGTTATCGATATCCAAAAACTCATTCCCTGGAAGAAGCGAAGACTGAGTCTTCGAAGACATAGAAAATTTTCTAAGTCTGGAGTGAGTAAAATCTCAAGAGGAAGAACTTCGTTGAGCATTGGATCATGGTGGAGAACCCCGCGGATCGTTTGATTTGAGGTAGGAGCGTAGGCTTTAACACTGGGTAGATCTAGGAGGGGAAATATCAAAGATCCGAACGAACGATGGAGAGTCCTCGAGGAGAAACATTGAAACCCCGCAAGCCGTTGGATAAGGTGGAGTTGCGAGGATATTACCGACGAGGGCTTCTTAACGTCCAAAGCTAAAGAGGAATAGTGGCCATCGATCTCAGATATATCTGGACCTTCTGTCCACATCGCGATTTTGGGTATCGCAAGTTGGAAGGATAGACATCCTTGTCTCCCAAAACCTCGAATCGTGAAATAGAGAAACAACGAGGTTGGACGTGGACTGTAGATCTCGGGTCATCAAGATTTTGACATTTCGGCAACTGGGGATTCCAAGGAGTAGCGATATCCCTTGTACCCTGATTTCGTGAAACATGAAACACCGAAATAAGCGTAGCCATCGATCAGAGAGATATCTGAGACGTAGATCTCAGGTCATCAGGATTTTGACATTTCGAAAACCAGGGATTCCAAGGAGCAGGGATATCCCCTGTACCCTGATTTCACAAAACGCGAAACACCGAAATAAGCATGGTCGTCGATTCGAGAGAGATCTGAGTCGTAGATCTCGGGTCATCGAGATTTTGGCATTTCGGCATCCGGGGATTCCAAGGAGCAGAGATACCCCTTGTACCTTGATTTCGCAAAACACAAAACCTGAAGGAATAGGCACTGGAACTTGAGCCTAGCCGGAGGTCACGACTCTTGGTCGTGTGCTATGGGATCTCAGGCTTGATGCTTGGAAAATTCAACTGAGCATTTGTGGGGGACCTGTGTGTTCGTTCGAAGGGTTCCAGTTTGGAACCAGAAGAGCCATTTCAGCTCCGAAACCAGAAGATCCTGACCGGGAGGTCGCGTAGCCCTTAAGAGGGATAGGGGTTCTGCATCAGGTGGTATCAGAGCATCATTTTTTAGTCTGTAGACTTTAGGTGAAGGAGGAAAGGAAGGAGACATAGAACTCGGAGTTGTACTCTGTGTATGCCAGATAGTCAACATAATGCCGCTAAGAAGACGAGAGCTGCCTTTAGCCAACCGTGCTGTAGAGAGGGAGATGTGAGAGCTTCTTGCCTGATTGGAAACAATGGAAGCAACACAAAGAAGAGCACCTGACATTAGGGATGTCAATGATGCAGAAAGTGAAGAGGTTGAGGATGAAGAAGATGGAGGAGAGGATGTTGCAGAAGAACGTTTGTTGAGAGCAGTTTCCAGATTGGGAGGCAGAGATAAGATAGAGGTCCCCATGTATGAGGGAAATCTAGATGTTGAAGAAATGTTGGACTGTATAAGGTCCATGGACAAACACTTCAACTATGAAGATTTCGATGAGGAGAAGAAGGTGAAGCAGGCAGTCACCAGGCTAAAAGGGCACGCAACACTGTGGTGGGACGAACTGCAGAATGAGAAGAGAAGTAAAGGAAAACAGAGGATAAAAAGTTGGGACAGGATGGTAGCCAAAATGAAGGCTAAGTTCATACCCAAAGACTACCAGATCAATCTGTTCAGGAAGCTACAGAACCTGATACAGAAAGGGATGAAAGTCAAGGAGTACACCGAGGATTTCTACCGGCTGAACAGCAGAACTAGACAAAGGGAGAGAGACGAAGAAAGATTCGCCAGATATATAAATGGCTTGAGATATGAAATCCAGGATGAAATTAGCATGATGTCAGTGAGGACTGTAGAAGATGCTTATCAGTTTGCGTTGAAGGTAGAGGAGAAGTTGGCTAGAAAACAGAACCAGCGAGGAAGAGGTAAAGGCTCGATCCCAAGCAAAAGCAAGGGATTTAACTGTGATAGAGCACATCAGTCTAAGGACGAGGCTAAGAAACCACACAATCACTCAGAATGAGGAGGAAGTTCATGAGAGATACAGAGTGGTGGAAGAAACTCTTCTAGAGGAAGAGGCAGAGGAGGAGTAAGGTGCTATAACTGTGGAAAGATAGGGCACATGTCTTGGGAATGTCCTGAGAATAATAAGGAAGGAGGAGAAACTCACATTTCTAAATCACAACGAAGAGATGTTGAGGCAGAAGGAATAGAGGATGGAGCATCCCTAATGTTGAAAACAATTCTCTTGAAACCGGAGGTAGAAATTGAAAATCCAGTGCAGAGAAACAATCTCTTCATGACAACTTGCAAGACTAAGGACACAATATTAAAGGTGAACATTGACAGTGGGAATACTGACAACCTAGTATCCACATAGATGGTGGAGAAATTGGAGCTGAAGAGAACTGCACATCCAAGGCCATACAGAGTCTCATGGCTGCAAAAAGAACACCAGGTAATGATCACTAAACAATGCCTGGTTGAAATTAAAATAGGAGGATATAATGCCATGTGATGTAATACCCATGGATGTATGGCACATTTTGTTGGGAAGACCATGGCAGTTTGACAAAAATGTCATTCACGATGGAAGGAAGAATACATATACATTGGATAAGAATGGTAGGATGCATATGTTGCTGCCAATGGAGGAGAAGAGAGAGAAAGAGAAAGCTAGCACAAGAATACTTCTCATGAGTGGGAAGGAACTTCTGAAAGAAGTCGAGGAATAATAGGAGATGCAGTTCATTGTGGTGAGGAAGCCTAAAGTCATCCTTACGAGTACATCAATGGATGATTTACCTGAAGAGGTTCAGGAGCTACTGGATAATTTTGTTGATATAGTTGTGGATGAGCTACCGAACTCATTGCTGCCCATCAGGAGTATCAGTCATCATATCGACTTGATACTAGGAGCAATCCTACTAAACAAAGCAATGTACAGATTAACACCTCGAGAGAATGAGGAGGTGAGGAACCAAGTCCAAGAGTTGTTGGATAAGGGTTTATTCAGAGAAAGTTTAAGCCCATGCACAGTACCAACTGTGTTAAGCCCAAAGAAATATGGAGGATGGAGAATGTGCACAGACTCGAGAGCCATCAACAAGATCACCATCAGGTACAGATTTCCCTTACCAAGAATGGATGACCTAATGGATTGCTTAAGTGGAGAAAATTTATTTTCTAAGATAGATATAAAAAGTGGATATCACCAGATCAGGATGAGAGAAGGTGATGAATGGAAAACAACCTTTAATACGAATGAAGGTCTGTATGAGTGGCTAGTTATTCCATTTGGCTTAACGAATGCCCTGAGTACTTTTATGAGGTTGATGAATGAAATTCTGAAAGATTTCATTGGCAAGTTTGTAGTTGTATATCTGGATGATATACTGGTATTTAGTAGGACTAAAGAGGAGCATTTGAGGCACCTAATGCTAGTAATGAGGAGGCTACAGTAGGAGAAACTGTTGATCAACTTGAAGAAGTAATCTTTTACGAAGACATAACTCATTTATTTGGGTTTTGTGATCTCTTCGAATGAACTGAAGATGGATCTAGAGAAGGTTAAAGCGATCAGGGAGTGGCCATCACCAAGAAGCATGTTCGAGGTAAGGAGCTTCCATGGATTAGCAAGCTTCTATAGGAATTTCATTAGAGACTTCAGTGGGATTTGTGCACCCATGATAGATACAGTAAATAAGCGGCACAAATATTTTAAATGGACAGAGGAGGCTGAAAGGAGCTTCAATATACTAAAGGAGAAGATAATGGAACGACCAATTCTGGTCTTGCCGAGTTTCGAAAAGACATTTCAGGTGAGATGTGATGTGAGCGGAATTGCAATAGGAGCAATTTTGAGTCAGGGTAATAGACCTGTTGCCTATTTCAGCGAGAAGCTGAATGAGACTAAGAGGCAATAATCCACATAAAACAAGGAGTTCTATGCCATAATTCAAGCATTGAAGAAATGGAGGCATTATCTTGTCCCTCAAGAGTTTTTCTTTTACAGCGATAACCAAGCTTTACAATTCATAACCCAATAAGAAAAACTGAATCAGAGGCATGCAAAATGGGTTGAATTTATGCAAAATTTTACTTTTGTCATAAATCATATTGCTGGGAATGCTAACAAGGTTGTTGATGCATTAAGAAGGAGATGTTTAATTCTGCAAGAATTCCAGGTGGAGACCTTGGGGTTTGAACACCTTAAGGATATGTATTGTGATGATACAGATTTCAAGGAGGCCTACGAAGAATGTACAAGCCATGTGCTGAGAGATAGAAGTCAGTGGACATAGTATATGGTTCAGGAAGGATTGTTGTTCAGAGGAAATCAATTGTGCATACCAAGATGCTCAATGAGGGACAATATTTTGAAGGAGAAGCATAGTGGAGGATTGGCTGGACATTTCGGCCACAATAAAACGTTTGCACAGTTGAGAAGTTCATACTATTGGCCAGGTATGAGAACAGAAGTGACAAAGTTTGTGAATATAAGTAGAATTTGCCAACATACTAAGGGGAAAAGGAAGAACACTGGGTTGTATCAACCATTGCCAATACCAGAGAGGCCTTGGGATGCAATAAGCATGGATTTTGTGTTGGGATTGCCAAGAACACAAAGAGGATATGATTCCATATTTGTGGTGGTGGATAGATTTTCAAACATGTCACATTTCATCTCATGCCAGAAGACCAGTGACGCAATGCATGTTGCAAATCTGTTTTTCAAAGAAGTTGTGAGACTTCACGGCCTACCCAGGAGCATTTTCTCAGACAAAGACACAAAATTTGTTGGTCACTTTTGGAGGACGCTATGGAAGAAGATGGGGACGAATTTTTCCTTCAACTCAGCTTATCACCCTCAAACAGATGGGCAGACTGAAGTGGTAAATAGAAGTTTGGGGAATTTATTAAGGAGTATAGTTACTAAACATCATAACTAGTGGGATTATATTCTACCACAAGTAGAATTTGCATTCAATGACTCACCAAACATGAGAACTAGAAGGATCCCATTCAAAATACTCTATGGAATTCAACCCAGGGGAGTGTCTGAGTTGAGAGACTTGGAACAAGGTGAGATCAGGAGCGCTGGAGCAGAGGATTTTGCTGCGGAGATGGAGTGACTCCATAGCCAGATCAAAGGACAGTTGGAGAGTTCTAATCAGAAATACAAGCACATAGCTAATCAACATCGCAAGAAACTTCAATTTGAAGTAGGAGATCATATTTTAGCACATCTCAGGAAGGAAATATTCCCTAGGGGAACATACAACAAGTTGAAGATGAAAAAGATAGGACCCTGTATGATCTTGAGGAAGTTTGATGCAAATGCCTATGAGATTGAGCTGCCAGATGGTGTGGGCATTTTTCCCATATTCAATGTTTCATACCTTTATCCATACAGGAAAGATGAAATAGAAGGGTCAGAAGCTCAAGGAAAAGTTCAGTGGGAGAAATAGATGCCTGTGGAAGAAAAGCCACAGATGGAGAAAATTGTTGATCAGAGGATTGGCAAGAAGACCAGGAGGAAGAATTATTTTGAATATCTGGTCAAATGGAAGGGACACCCAATAGAATATGCCAGTTGGGAAAATGAAGCTGCTATCCAGAAGCAGGGAAAGTCACTAGAGGAGCTCATGGACAGGGGTCCATGAATTTTTGTCAAGGGGAGTATGATGCAAGAGCATCGTTGGCAAGCATGCAGAGGCGGGACCACTCAACACGTGAGACTTCCTCCAGAAATTCAACGTGGGCAGTTACAACCGATTTTGAAATCCGCCTTCACTCAATGCTGGAATTTATCTTTGGAGGCATGCTTGAACCAATGCATAATTTTACCCTTTGAGGCACGTTTTGAAAATCGTAAACAGAGCAGGAGTTTCCACTACGGCTCTGGAATGCGACTGAACTAAGATAGCGTAGGATGAATTTTAGAGTAGGCAAGTAGCGAGGGGAAACCCTAGAAATATTTTTGAGTTAAGTAGAAGTTTGTACGCCCAGTTGGGGGTTAGCTACAACACAGAGAGAAATTAGTTGTAAGGGAGAACTGCAAGTTAGAAGGATATCTCAATTTTTGAGTTACTGTAATTTGAATGTATTTTGTAGCCATTGGGAACTTGTGAATATAACAAAAGGAAAATTGATCCAAATGTATGGTGTTTGGACTATGTGGGTTTTTCTGTCATTTTTGTTTACATGAACAAGTGGATGGAACTGTGATTTTTTCCATTTTCAATTGTTTCTCTTCATTGGGAGCTCTGCAAGATGTGCATCGAGCGAGAGAGGAACGTAAGGAAATCAGGAGGAATTTATCTGTGAGAAATACCGTGGATTTGAGTTATTGAAATCCCTCAGAGGCAAGGAGTGCACAGGAAATCGAAGTCTGAACCAGACAAATATCAGGAGGAACAGCACTTCGGAAAGTGTTATCGAGATCTAGGAATTCATTCCCTGGAAGAAGCGAAGACCGAGTCTTCGAAGACTTAGAAAATATTCTAAGTTTGGAGCGAGTAAAATCTCAGGAGGAAGAACGTCGTCGAGCGTTGGATCACGGTGGAGAATCCCACGGATAGATCGATTCAAGGTAGGAGCGTAGGCTTTAACATTGCATAGATCCAGGAGGGGAAATATCGAAGATCTGAACAGACGGTGGAGAGTCCTCGAGGAGAAACGTCGAAACCCCGCAAGCTGTTGGATAAGGTGGAGCTGCGAGGAGATTAACGGCGAGGGATTCTTGACATCCAAAGCTCAGGAGTAATAGTGGCCATCGATCTCAGATAGATATGGACTGTTGGTCCACATTGCGATTTCGGGTATCGCAAGTTGGAAGGACATGGGTCCTTGTCTCCCAAAACCCTGAATCGCAAAATAACGAAATAGCGAGGTTGGACGTGGACAATAGATCTCAAGTCATCGAGATTTAGACATTTCGGAAACCGGGGATTCCAAGGAGAAGGGATATCCCTTGTACCCTGATTTCATGAAACACGAAACACTGAAATAAGAGTAGCCGTCGATCCGAGAGAGATCTGAGCCGTAGATCTCAGGTGATCGGGATTTCAACATTTTGGCAATTAGGGATTCCAAGGAGCAGAGATATCCCTTGTACCCTGATTTCACGAAATGCGAAACACCGAAATAAGCATGGTCATCGATCTGAGAGAGATCTGAGTCGTAGATCTTGGGTCATCAAGATTTCGACATTTTGGCAACTGGGGACTCCAAGGAGAAGGGATACCCCTTGTACCCTGATTTCGCAAAACATGAAACCCGAAGGAATAGGCGCTGGAACCTAAGCCTAGACGGAGGTCACGACTCTTTGTCGTGTGCTATGGGAGCTCACACTTGACACTTGGAAAAGTCAACTGAGCATTTTTGGGGTGTAATCACCCTAAGGCTGAGCCCTGTTGTAAATATTGGTTATGAAATAAATTGTAAATATGTTTTATAGGTTGGTGAGCCAAGATTTTATAAGTTGGTGGTCTTATGTGATTGTTAGGCCAGAGAGACTAAGGGTTGAAGGCCAAGAGCCTGATTTTGTACATGTATCAATGCAGAACATTAATAAAATATAAACACTGCCACGTGCAGACCGACCACGATGAATGAGTGATGGGGGACTAAGCTTCCACATAGTGGGTAAGGGATTAGGGACTGAAAGGTGGGAAGAGGGGTTAAGTGTTGGGAAGAGGGGTTAAGTGGGGGACACCGTAGATCTTAGGAGAGGAACTTGGACTATTAGATCATTTCATAATTCGGGGATTGAAATGACGAGAGACTTGGAGTCTCTACATCGCGAACTCCCGCTTACCAAAAACCCGAAACCCTGAAATCCCGAAACGCCGAAAAGATCTGCGTCGTTTATCTGAGAGAAGACTACCCATTGGATTGCCTTGGAATGGACGTGGACACATGGGTGTGTACCACGTGCTAGTGAGTCGATAATACAAGAGAGAATGGTGGGACCCGATGACGTCATCGAAGGTGACGTGGACACTCCTGAACGTACCATGCGCCACTGTGGTTAGGGGCGACAACTGTGTTGTGGGCTCGGAGAGTAAAGTAAATCGAAATTTTGGAATTCGGGAGTTGGAGTGACATGGGGTTGGGAGTCACTACATCGTGAATTCCTGAGTACCAAATACCCAAAAAACTTAAGTGTCGAGTCCCAAAATCCCTACCGGGGTTGCAGATAGCTGTGATGTGGGTCCCAGGGGAAGAGAGGTTGGAAGTTCGAGAGTTGGGAGTTGAAGAGGGAAGCGAGTGCGAGAACCTTCGGGAACCAAAAACCCCGAAACCCAAAACACCAAAGTTCCGAAATCCAAAAAATTTTGAAGGACATAAGAGTTGTCAAGGATTTAACTGTTGGATCCTCGTGGACAAAAACCCCGAAAACCGAAGTCCCGAAGTCCCGAAAATTTTCAAAGCCAAACAGGGCTCAGAAAACTTAGTGAATTTGAAACGTTTTCTTATTAACGTTGGTTAATGAATGTTGTGGTTTTTATTAAGGGTTTAAGGTCTAACAAATTTCGGTTGACTGCATGTTGTGTGTGCAGAGTTCAACGAGTGTCAGGATAGTCGAGTATAGAAATGGAAGAGGTGCGGATTGCCTCCAATTCAGAGAACGAAAGAGAAGGAAGGGATGTCAACTTGGGAATCGAAGGATCAAACTCTAATGGGCACAAAAAAGAGATGGATAAGGAGGGACTTGAAGGGATGAATTGAAGGGAGAGATGAACAAGATCAAGCCTCCAACGTTCGATGGAGAACGTAAGAAGGAGGAAGATGCCGAAACCTGGTTGCTTGGCATGCGGAAATATTTCCAACTGTAGAATTATTCCGCTCATGCAGAAGGAATAATTGTGATGTATCGATTGAAAAGAAAAGAATCCATGTGGTGGGATCAGTTTGTGCAGGTGCAGCACATAAGAAAGAAGGATGTCACTTGGAAGGATTTCAAGGGATATTTCGAGAAGAAATACCCATCTAAAAGATACTATGACAGAAAGATGGAGTTCTTTGAACTCAAGCTAGGCAACATGACCATTGATGAATACGAATGAAGTTTCTTGGAACTACTGAAGTATGTTCCATTCATCAAATATGAGGTTGTCAAGATTCAGAGGTATCTGAGTGGACTGCCACCTGCCATTGGTGACAAGATTCAGTATGATGATCCTAAGACTATGGAAGAAACAATAAGAAGGGATAAATGCTTATATGAACAACAAAGAGAAAAGCCTCCTTTTCGGAAGGCTTGGGATGACCAGAGGAAGTTTAAGAAGGAACAGAGGCAGAAGCGAAACAAACCTCTCTTTTTCAGAAATATTCCTCAACAAAATCTATCGTTTAGAGAGACAAGAACGACTGAAGTGGGGGAACAAAGGCAAAGAAAGATGCCCATTCAATGTTGTTGTTGTAAAGGGAACCACAAATATAGAGATTCTCCCAATAAAAATGGAAAAGCAAGAACTGTCCATAATGTTCAGCAAGTTGAAATAGTGGAGGATATGGGCAGCAGAATGACAAGAATCTATGTAGCCCTGGACAACAAGTAAGTAGAATTTCAATCGCACATGATCAAAGTGGAAGTTATGATTACGAACCGACCATTTATTATTTTAATCGATTCAGGGGCTAGCCATAGTTATGTAGATCCTAGGGTGGTGGAATGTTTTCATTTATCAAGAAGAAAACATGAAAATTCTTGGTTAGTACAGTTGGCTATAGGAACCAAGAGAAAATTCGTTGAGTTGGTGAAGTCCTGTCCTATGGACATGAAAGGATTGAGCACTAAGGCTGAATTGAATATTCTTCCTTTAGGCTCTTATGACTGCTTAATTGGGATGGACTGGTTGGACCAACACCATGCCCTTATGGACTGCCGTAACAAGAAGTTTACATGCATGGATGAGGAAGGGAATCGGAAAATAGTCCAAGGGATTCCCAGAGATGTGGTGGTTAGAGAAATCTCAGCAATGCAGTTGAAGAAGTGCTATGGGAAAGGCTATCAATTATTTGCAGCTCATGTGGAAGAAGCATCCAGAGATGAAGTCCCAAATATTGGAGACCATGAAGTACTTACAAAGTTTGAAGATGTATTTTAGGAGGTAGCTGGACTACCTCTGAAGAGAGACATCGATTTTTCTATAAATTTGATGCCTGGAGCAGCTCGAGTGTCGAAAGCTTCTTATAGAATGAGCACGCTAGAGATGAAAGAGTTGCAATTGCAGCTTGAAGAGATTATAAAGAAGGGGTACATTCATCCCAACGTGTCACCTTGGGGTGCCCTGATCCTATTTGTGAAGAAGAAGGATGGGATGTTGAGGTTGTGCATTGATTTCCGACAGTTGAACAAGGTAACTGTCAAGAAAAAGTATCCTCTGCCGAGGATCAACGATCTTTTTGATCAGTTGAAGGGTGTGAAAATATTTTCGAAGATAGATCTCAGATCAGGATATCAGCATGTAAGAATAAAGGATGAGGACATCAGCAACACTGCCTTTAGAACAAGGTACAATCATTATGAGTTCACAGTGGTGCCATTTGGACTGTCAAACGCACCTGTTGTTTTTATGTGCTTGATGAATGGTGTATTCAGGGACTATTTAGACAAGTTTTTCATAGTCTTCCTGGATGACATCTTGGGGTATTCCAAGTCAGAGGAAGAGCATGAATGACACCTGAGACTGGTGTTGCAAGTGTTGAGAGAACACCAACTGTATGCCAAATTGAGAAAATGCTCATTCTACCAAATCCAGATCCATTACTTGGGGCACATTATTTTAGAAGAAGGGATTGTTGTGGATCCTGAGAAAGTTTAGGCCATCCAAGAATGGTCAGCACCAAGAAATGTGGAAAAAGTTAGATCCTTTATGAATCTAGCGGGCTATTCCAGAAGGTTTATAGAAGGGTTCTCAAGGATAGCTCACCCTATCACTTCCTTGCAAAGGAAGGAGAAAAAGTTTCAGTGGACTGAAGAGTGTGAGAAGAGTTTCCAGCGATTGAAGCAACTGCTAACCAGTGCTCCAATCTTGAGGATTGCAGATGCAAATATGGATTTCGTGGTGTGCACATATGCGTGTAAGGAAGGGTTGGGAGGAGTTCTCAGCCAAGATGGATTTGTAATTTGTTATGAGTCCAGGAAGCTGAAAGAGAATGAAAAGAATTATGCCACTCACGATTTGGAGTTGGCAGCAATCATTCACGCTCTGAGGAAATGGAGACATTACCTCATGGGAAGGAGGTTTGAACTCAGAACAGACCATAACGGTCTGAAATACTTGTTTGATCAACCAACCTTAAACACTAGACAAAGTAGGTGGCTGGAATTTCTGTGTGAATACGAATTTGATATCAAGCATATCAAAGGGAAGGAAAACAAGGTGGCTGATGGACTCAAAAGAAAAGTGCATGACTTACATGCTACAACCATTAGCATGTACAAGATTGATATTAAGGATAGAATTTTGGGAGCTGCAAATGCAGATTTGCAGTACAGAGATTTGGTAGCAAAGCTACAACAGAGTGAAAGGCCATAGAAAAAGGAAAGTTACACCTTGGAAGTTGATGGAATACTTCTGTATAAAAATAGAGTGTATATACCTAATGTCCAGGAATTGAAACTTGTGATTCTAAAAGAAATGCATAACGTGACTTATGTTGGACACCCTGGATATCAGAAGACTGTGGCAGCAGTCAAAATTTATTACTTTTGGCCGGATTTGAAGAGGGAGATCGTTGAATACATCACCAGATGTATGGAATTCCAGAAAGTTAAGGCTGAGCATAGGCACCCAATAGGGTTTTTGTAGCCTTTACCCATTCCAGAATGGAAGTGGGAAGTGGTGACCATGGATTTTATTACAGGATTGCCCAAAACAAGCAAGCAACATGATTCGATCATGGTTGTGGTGGACAAGCTTACAAAAGATGCCCATTTTATTCCACTGAAAACCACTCACAAAGCAGCAGATGTTGCTGATATCTTCTTAAAAGAAGTGGCACGCTTGCATGGAATTCCTAAGATGATTGTGTCTGATAGGGACCCTAAATTAACCTCGAATTTATGGAAAGGACTGTTCAAAGGATTTAGAACGAATCTGAATTTTAGTACAGCGTATCATCCCAAGTTTGATGGATAGAGAAAAAGGGTGATCAGAGTAATATAGGACATGCTGAGAATGTACGTGAT
This sequence comes from Picea sitchensis, assembly GCA_010110895.2. NCBI lineage: Eukaryota > Viridiplantae > Streptophyta > Pinopsida > Pinales > Pinaceae > Picea > Picea sitchensis. The sequence continues at coordinate 44,625 of SNQJ01S0038957.1, read as the reverse complement.
GGAAAAACCATCAATATGGGAAGACTACCTGCATTTGGTAGAATTCACTTACAATAATGGGTATCATGCATCGTTGAAGATGAACCCATTTGAAGCACTTTATGGAAGAAAGTGCAACACTCCAGTGAGCTGGGATAATCCAGCTGACAGAGCAGTAGTTGGGCCAGAGTTGGTCAAGGAGATGGAGGACCAAATGATAAAAATTAAATAGAATTTGAAAGTTGCCCAGGATAGGCAGAAAAGTTCTGTTGATAATAACAGAAACCATCGAGAATTCAAAGTGGGTGATCATGTTTTCCTGAAAGTGAAAACTAACAGGAGTTCCCTGAAGCTGGGAAGTTGCGCCAAGTTGGCAGCAAGATTTTGTGGGCCATTTGAAATCCTAGAAAGGATTGGGCCAATTGCATACATGCTTGCATTACCTGCATCTATGATTGTACATAATGTGTTTCATGTTTCATTGCTTAAGAAATATATACCTGATGCTAATCATGTTATCGATTGGAATGTGATTTAGGTGGAACTAGAAGGTGTCCTGCAAGTGCATCCTGTGCACATATTGGACAGGAAAATAAAACAAATCTAGAATAGAGCTATAAATATTGTAAAGGTCCAGTGGACCTGGTACGGTCCCGAGGATGCAACATGGGAGCATGAAGATGTTATGCGGGCAGAGCACCCGCATCTTTTTGAAAATTTTGAAAATCTTGTAGATGCTGTGTAAATTTGTACTGAGGACAGTGCAGAAATAAGGGGAGGGGGATTGTAATGTCCCCAAGGCCAAGCCCTGTTGTAAATATTGGTTATGAAATGAATTGTAAATGTGTTTTATAGTCTGGTGAGCCAAGTTTTTATAAGTTGGTGGGATTATGTGATTGTTAGGCCAAGAGCCTGATTTTGTACATGTATCAATGCAGAACATTAATAAAATATAAACACCGCCGCGTGCAGACTGACCACGATGAATGAGTGATGGGGGACTAAGCTTTCATAGAGTGGGTAAGGGATTAGGGGCTGAAAGGTGGGAAGAGGGGATAAGTGTTGGGCCTAGGGGTTAATCCTAGGGGCTTAAGTCCTTGGGAATAATATTTTAATATTATTCCAAAAAGACCATGTGAGTAATATGTTTTCATCCTAAGTTCTTTTGGAATGACATGTGACTTCCAAATGGTGGGAGGAACGCATGCTAATGGAAGCATGCAACTTCACGGGTGACAAGTGTCAACCCAAGCCCATGCAAATAAAACAACTGGGATGAGCCATGGTGGGGGGGGGCTCCTCCATTCTATGCGACCGTCTGAGCATGAACCAGTGGGACCTCTGCAAGAGACCTTGTGCATATTCTGAACCGTGCATCCCTAAAAGCCGAAATCCTATGTTGATTCCTAAGGAAGCTGATACATTCCTTGCCAGAACATTTTGAGCCTGTGCGTGGGATCTCTATACACCTTGTGCAATCCTGAAACCAAATCCGTGAGTCTATTTTGTGATTGTTGAGCCTGTTTGGGAAGCCCATCTCAATTTTCCCAGTTGGCTGTTGTGGCCACGCAGTGCTGGACTGCGCATGGCTTACTGGCCAGTGTGAGTTCTTGCTTATCCTGTGTTTAATATCTCTCCAGGTGAGGGAGGTGATTGTTGTTGGAATAGGCGGGTTGTCAGGCCTGTGAGCAACTCTCTCCAGGTGTGAGAGTTTGATGGGAACTGGTTTCTTCCATAGAGTGTCCAGCACCAGCTTCGGGCTCTGAGACTTCTTGATCCATCATGTTGCTGAGACCCAGAGAGGGAGGTGTAGCACCGATGGACTATGCTTGTGATGGTGTATACTCTCGGGTGGAACATGCATGTGGGGAATGAGAGTCCAGGAGTAGTGGGCATAAGATGGCATCCTAGGAAGAATCCTTCCAGTTATTTTGTGTTGTTTTCCCTGTAACCTCATCCTAGCCTAGGATTCCTTATATTTGGGTGGAGCTTAGTCCCAGCTCAGAGGTGACCCACTGCTAAGCTTGATGAGCAGCGTGGTCTAAGGCTGGGAGGTTCGTGGAAGGCTTGTACGTGGTTGGTGGAATTACCACTGTTTCAAAGATAAGTACCAGATGATGTTTTAATTATGTTTTGCATGTCTGTGTATTTATATTTATCATGTATTCTGTTGTGCATATGAATTAATGTTAATTCCATGGAATATTTATGTCAACAATAATTTTGTGTTGACTCTGAGTTTAAATGTGTTTAACCTGTTTTAAATGCATGTTATTAGTTGAGCATAAAATGATGTTATTTCCGCAAAGTAGAGTCTTCCCAGCCAGAGGGTTGGATGATGGCCCGACACGGGGGCGTTACATGGGGGACCTATGTGTTTGTTCAAAGGGTTCCAGTTTGGAACCAGAAGAGACATTTCAGCTCCGGAACCAGAAGATCATGACCGGGAGGTCGCACATCCCTTAAGAGGGATAGGGGGTCTGCATCACTTTGGCACCAACTACATTGAAGCACCAACTTCCAGAATATCTTCTAGCAACAACTAGAATTCAGAGAACTACAATCCTCCCTAGCACCACACTACTACCCTTATTGAATCTTACAAAACTTACTTACTTGATCTGTCTCTGATCTAATCTGTTATAGCTCAGCGTCTCCTCTTCCTTCCTTAGCTGTTATGCTTTGTTTCACTTTTGTGTATTTCTTCTTCCATGCTCTGCGACTCCACTACACTCTTCTTCGTCTATTCTCTTCTCTTTGTCATCCTGTGCACCACTCCTCTCTGTTCATATTTTCTTCTGCATTTTGTGCTCTGTGCTCCATCTGCATTCTATGTGTTTCACCCCTTCTATACTCATCAACACCCCCACCCGATGTCCTTCTACCTCCATAAATAACTATAAGAAAGAAACCCCTCTTCTTTGTTCTGCATATATTTATCGCGCCAAGTCCTCTACCAGATAATACTCACAACTCGTCGTCTTCTCTGGTGGTTATTTTGAGTCTGTTTGTCATAAGTGGTTGTTATCTTGAGATTCTTTGGCTTCTCTGATAGTGCGACCCTTGTCTTCTCTGTTACAGTTGATATTATTCTCTCTATTACATTTACAACTGATATTCTATGACAATTATAGGAGGTCCTCGTGAAGAAGCTCCTTGCGAACTTCACCCACGCGAACTAGCACTGGGTGCAAGTTTCCTCCACATGACCACCAACTGTGACCACACACCTACCAAAAAGGTGCTACGCGACTTCGTGTTTTTCAATCTCCTGAGTTAGCTATCCTCCATTCTTCGAAGTCCAAACTCCAAACTTTGTCATGTCAGATCAACGGTCCACAACCCTATGTGATCCGACGACCGACATCTCCTCTTCACACTTCGGGAGTTCATGTCTCGAGATATTGAAAGACTGCTTGTATCCCTTCTTCCGAAAATCAAACTAATGAGTTCTTCCGGACCAGATCTACGGCCCATGCTCTCCTTCCAGCCAAGGAATGTGATCACCTTCGCTAACTCGGACTTCAAGAGTTTTCTCTTCTCCTATATCTGATTTCTCGATTTCCAAATTAGCGCAATGTTGATCTCTCACCACATGTCCTCTCTCGAGGGACGACCAAGATTTTCTTCATCTCCCGACTCTTCAGTTATTCTCCCCAACCTTTCCTGAATTGCATGGATCTCTGCTACATGCCCTCTGGATCCAATGACGATTGTTCCATGCGCTCAGATCTAACGCCCAAGATTTATTATCCTCCTCTACACGCTCGTTCCTCCTGTCTAGACTCTAATCCAATAGTCCTAATTCTTCATAGTGCTCGATCCGATGAACACTATCACTCCTCCTCCCGAGCTTACAATTTCTTCCAAATTATATTATTTTCTAAGTATTCAAAGGTTTCGGCCTTCGAACCTTCTCCCGAGAGACCAGTTGAAATGTCCCGTCTTCTCTTTTCCTCCTAAGCCCTGTCTTCATAAAAGAGGACTTCTTTCGATACTATCATCGCTTCTTTCCTCTTTTCCATCATCGTTGTTGTTATTTCCATCAATGGCAAGGACACTCTTCCTATAAACATGCCAACAGTTCATGGTGCGAAGGGAGTTTCACTCCGGAGAATGCCAAGGATAATGGCATAACATCACATTAATCAACAGTTTCAAGGTCTTGGGGAAATTGAAATAAAAATGAAAGAAACCATAATTCACACAAACCCATAAATTTAGTAGATAGAGAAAGGGTATCAAGGGGGAATAGAAGGACTCCAATGAGGCAATGAGTTGCACCAGTAATCATGACCATACATAGTTCTTAACCAACTGAACAATTTTTAATTAGGAGCAAACAATCTCAACTGAATTTACCCACTATTGTGCCAAGAATAAAATACAATAATCATCAATTTATATTTGTATACAAGAAATTTAACTAATTTACAATGCACATTTACATACGCATACCGTCACCGATGGAGAATATCTTGAAGTCATTGTCCCGCGCTTGCGCTCCGTCCAACTCCTTCTTGCTAACCGTTGAGACCTTACCGGTACCTCCTATCCAATTCTAGGGGTACTATTCTTCCCCATGACGCCCTCAAGTCAAAAAAGGGCCACGCACACAAGCCAGGGAAAACTAGCTCCCAGCTCGCCTTGCAAGGTCGAGCTACCACTCTCTCATCGGGTTGGGCATCCCAACTCCCATAAGAAAAATCAATCGAGAAAAATATCAGTAGCATAACCTTACGCCTAGCAGACGTGCCCTATACCCCTCCTTCGCCATCGTTTTTATAGATTTTTTTTAGTGATTAGTTTCCCAAACCCTTATTATATTCTTTTTATTAAATTTAATTACGATAAACCTCCCCCGTAAACATGCCACCCGATCCCTTAGTTGCACCAGAAAATCAATTTATTAATTAATTAAATTTGCCTATTTCCCTCACCCACCTAAAAGCGTTCCTAAAAATGCTCCTCGATGTCCCTTTATTCCCTTACATTTCTTAAATGACTGATGCCTTTCTTAAAACCTAGTTGAGTTCACAATTAGAAGGTTCCAAATACTAGCTTCTCTACTATGTTAGACATTCCCCTTTTCCTTAAGTTTCCCCTTTCTTCTAAGTTCAGATTTAACAAGTTTAGATATAAACAACAATGTACCCTTTTAATAATTTAATCCTTCATTAAAATTTTAATTTAATTATTAATGTTTGAATTTTCTTTACCCCCTTCTTGTTACATGTCCATTTAGTTTTTTTTTGTTCACATGTTCTACTTAGGCCTAGATTTTAAATTCACTAGGCTTAGCGACAACTTTTAAGGGAAAAATCAGTTATTAAACTTTACTCATACCATCATTCATTTTAAGGCCGAACAGGTCCTAAGGAGGCATAATTTTCTAGGTCCTAGGTTTATTAACTTTCTAGAGTTAAAATCATGATGTTCCCTTCAAGGAGCACTATGTGCTCCAAGGGTGCCACTCACTTTCATTCTTGTTTTATTTGTGCGACGTGCCCTTCAAGATGCACTACATGATCCAAGGGTGTCACTCTCCTTTTGAATGATTTTGGTAGACGTAAAACCCATGGAGTCAATACTCTGTTAGGTGACCTTGTGGGAGACTAAGGGCCTCTAAGGAATAAGGACCCTGCGCTATTGCATGTCCCTTATAATCATTGTGAGCGATCGTCACAGTCTGCCCTCACAACATAGTGGATCTCCTGATCTAGGTAATCATTAACCTACAACTCGAGCCACGAAGGAAGTGCTAGTAGTCTGTGGCAGGGCTTCTGCCACACCTCTCTCTCAATATCTTTGGTTGTCCCGCGTGACCCGTTTACTCCTAATGTGAGTCTGGTTAGAAATATATTGTTAGCCTGCATCTATCAACGCAATGTGTCAGCGATAACAATCAACATCATAATATATAGTCATATGTCACATATGTAATATCAAAAAAATTCAACCCATAAGAGTCCACTCCCTAACTCAATCTTGAGTCCAAGGAGATCCATCGATGCCATTGGCATCCTCAAACGTCCATAGTCCTGCACACTCAGGAAAACCAATCAATAGCACATGTTGATATAAATATAACAAGATAACATATCATCAGATCCTCAACATCTCATAATCATAATCAAGACACTCAATCATATAATGAACCAGATCACTTTCACACAAGTGTCCTTAAAGAATAAGTCCAATCAGATGTGCTCAAGAGTGGGATGGTACAATAATTGTAATTAATATTTATTAATTAATAATTATCAATTATTTATACTTATATATATATATATATATATATATATATATTAATATATTACTAAATCCCTTAAGATAAATGTGTTACTACTTTATTAATGTATTAATTTATCATTGTATTAAAACTTTATTAATGTTTTAATGTATCAATACTTTACTAATGTATTTATTGATGCATTAAATGCATGAATTTTTTTTTTTATTATAATTTTAATAATGTATTACTTTATTAAGGTGGTGGTGATGATGATGAAGATTAACGTCCACTAAGGCCAAATTGGTCTATCAGACCTTAATAGGGTAAGTGATTACTTGTGATTCTTTAGAATTTTGTTTCTGTGCTCGAAAACCATTAAGAGAAGGTTTCCAAGATCACCATAGTTTTGTTGATTTAAGAGGTTAGGAAGGTTGGTAGTGTGACAAATATTTTGAAAATGAGATCTAATCTCGGTATAGGCTGGAAAATCTAAGAGAAAGTGTTTTTCATTTTCAACCTTCTTAGTGTCACAAAGGTGACACACTCTTTCATCCCATGGCGTTTTAGGAATTGATCAACGCCCATTTGCACTATGGAGCTCGTGAGAATTTGTTCTTATCTTAACAATGCTTATTTTTTTCTTTACACTAGTCAAAACACATAGATAATTTTGATCTTCTATATTATGGTTGATTATTAATAATAGAAAATAAAATATGCATATAATATATTTATAATGTTAAATAATTAATTATAAAAATTAAATATATATTATATATGTATAAATACTCTCTATTTATATTTTTATATTTATAAATATTAGTTTATAATTAATTATATGTGTGTGTGTGTGTGTGTTAAATAAACAATTATTTAACATTTTAGATACATTATATGTTTATAAATACTTGTGATCGTTCACCTCCTAAGGGTGTGTGACACCATGCCAATTCTTAATTGGTTTCTTTGCACACCAATAATACTTTGTTCGGGCTACACCTCTTAACCTAGAGCATACCCATACTCCATTCTAGGCTACGAGCGATTCACACTCATATTCAATTGAAAATCAAGTGTATACTTAGACAATTGTTAACACCATTTAAAACTTAGTCTTATATAAGCATACATTCCATGGACATGGGAATCCAAGAGAACAACTGAGAAACAAACAAATACAAACAAAAAAATAGTGTGGGAGGCACAAACTGTGCCTAACACCCGACAAAGCCTTTGTTATTGTGAAACACATACAATATAAGCACTACTATCTCAGTTTAAAAATTCAGTAAAGTCTCACGACTCAGCTCACCTCACCAAGACACTCATAAATATCTTCATCACACTAAGATTTTCTGTCACAACTATCTTTGCAACCTCCTGTGGTGCACCTCATATACATCCACAACCTCAGACTTGTTGTCCCTTTGTTACCATATAATTTCACCAAGCTAACATAGATTTTGGTTTTTCCTTACACGTGCCTCCAACAATCCTACATTTCTAGAGTTATCCAAAACCTCCCAAAGCATCTCACTCTTGGATACTTGTCCTCCATCTTGGAAACTTTGTCTTAGTTCATTTCCTTAGAATTTCCTCGAACTGTTTCTCCAAACCTCTTGGTCAATAATGCTTCTATCCCTCCTTGATTGTGCACCCTTTCTTTTATATGGATTCCAAGAATCATGTGTGCTAAACATCATGTCTCTTGGGTGAGTTGTGTCGCTTCACGAACCCACACTGAAACGACTTGTCACACCTCCTTTGTGGACTCAGTTCACCCATCAATCATTTGTATCTTGGATCAAAGTGCCTCATCATTGGGCATGTGCACCCCTTTTCCTTGTGTTCCCTCTTGTACCGATCATCATGACTCCTTGTGGGTGGGTCGACGAGGTTGTCTAACCTATCCAATGCACCCATGTTGTTGAGGGCATACTGGTCCACTCCTTGAGAATGATCCCAAGTTTTTGGTCCCTTTCCAAAATTCAAAATAGGTCCCCTTGGTGCCGCACATCACCATAGTGCACCCAAGGTGCTCTTCCTCGCACCCAAATGTCTTCGTTCGCCCAACCTATCGCTTCCGACTTGTGCTTCTTCATCTGTTTCATCACTGAATCTTCCCAAGGAGCGTGTGTGATCGGTGGGCATGGTTAGAGACCTTACAATTATGAATATACAAAGTAATATGAGTATCAATATACAATGCTAAATGCAATCCTATTGTTTTGGATGTTTTAAAGGATTTATTTTTGAGGATAAATTTAAACGTTTTATTTAGAAGAATGTTTTTGCAATATCATAAGCTTTTTAATACATAAATGGGTTGACCATCTTGAAAAAATTATATTATAAGTTGGATTATACAATATCAACAACTAATATATACCATTTCAAGAATTCTTTTAATACTAAAAACAAAACTAAATTATAAAAATAAAAATACAAATTTAAACTACTACTTTGATAAAAACAATTTGTTTGTTATGTGTTATTCTACTTCCTACTTCGAAATGAGATTACTGCAAGTCAATAAACTTTTTTACATATTAATGTATAATTTGTACAAACAATGATGGAATTCCATAAATAAATTGCTTAACTATCAAATTTTATTAAATTTTTTTCCTACAAGTTAACTTTTTTAAATCAATAAATTGTTAATATGAAAATCAGAGTGGAAAAAAACATCAAAGTTTTCAAAAGTTTAGTTTTGAAATTAAATAAGATGTTAACACTTATGAATCTATGATGTGCTAGACATCTTAGTAAGCTCTTAGACATCAATGACCATACTTTTCAACAATTTCCTTTTGACTATATGGCTTCTGCAGATAGTTTCTCTTCACATGTTCTGTTGTTCCTTTCAATTCTTTCCTTCTTTTGATTAACTGATTCCCCTTGTCAATATGATTTCATTCGCTATCATATATCTTTCTATACCTTCCAATGATCTCATAAATCCATCTATGTCCATATGTCATAAACTGTCCATGATCATGCTACTCAACTACACATAATACTCACCCATCTTCTATGATACCAATGTTTTCCTCCTTCTACTCCAGAAGGCATAGTTTTGTTCATCAAACTATGGTACTCCAATATTTAGTACTCCGTGATCTTCCTACCAGTGATTAGACTATTTTATGAAGGACCTCCTCTGATACAAATTGTTGGAATACTAAGAGGAGGGGGTGAATTAGTATGAACATTTTTTACCAATTTCAATCACAATGTATATAAACTTCAACTTTATTAGTAGTATCCAATATTTTATGACTTATGCATTCATTATATCATTGCAACATAAACAATATCAATCTTCAGTGCATAATAAACAACCATCGTACACCAAAATTTACATGGAAACCCAAATGGGAGAAAACCACATAATTCTTTCTTATATATATCAAGAATAAATTCATAGGAAGAACCAAACACTACTACATATGACCAAATTTTCCATGGTGTTTCGTTTCTATTTCCACACATATCCGTCGCAGTTTCTACGAAGGCAAACAATATTTTTCTTGGAACTTTTTATGTCGCTATATCCACGCACTAAGACTATTCGTGGAAACAAGACAAAATCAGGCCACCACATGTCATCATCCTAAATATTTGATGTTAAATTTTTGTGTTCACATCGTCGTAATTGCAACAAACTATCGTTAGTATACCGACAAACATATGTCGAAAAGATGGAATCCCATAGAGAATATCTAACTTCTTACCACAAACGTTCGTCGCTATAGAGACACAAGTTCATCGAAAGGAGTTACATATTCTTGGTGAGAAGAAGAGATGTACACCATCTTGCGATGAAGATGCGTCGCTATAGAGACGAAGACGTGTGGAAATAACAATGAAGTTCCGTGGCAGAGTAAAAAACCCACAAATGGCTTGCGACGAAGATGTCATACTTGCGACGAACATATGTCATTGTAGAGACAACTTTTGTAGGTTTAAACAAAAGACTTGATAGTTTCCTAGTATCTGAAAACAATGATATGCTATAGAAGCCTTACAATGATATGATATAGAAGCCTTAAAATGATATCCTACAAAATTCCCCATCTTCATGATACACAAAAACCTTAGTACTGTACCTAATGAAGAATATGATTTATTGTTGATTCATGCACAAATTTGATGTCTAGCACCAATCCCTTATCCTACTTCAAGAACAGAGCCTTTCAAGGAGGGACGACATGTAATGGACCTAATTAAAACAATTATTAATATTAATTATTATTACTTAAGTTCCATAGAGGTCACGCCCATTCACTATGGCCCATGTGTCCCATGTCAAATACTCATATATTGTATTCCTTCGTGTCCCATTTCACAGTGTCATGTGACTCGTCAGAATTCAACTTTCCTTTTCAATCTTGAAATTCGATGAATAAAAGGAGTTGATTATCTAGAGTTATTGATCTCCCAAGTCTCATCGCTTCTATTCTAGCATAATTCCTTTTGATATAAGTTTATTCAATCAATGGTGATTTACATTTTTTGTCTTCTTTATTTATCCCAGATCTTTTTAAAAATATTTTGATCGATGCATAATCCTATGAACAACAATTAGGAAAATAATAAAACTACACCTACATATGATAGTCTACCCACAACACCAAATCCTACGCTCTAACAAGATTGTATCTAACTATGCAAAGTTTGCGTTATGAGTTTAACTCATATCATTAACTCTTATTTTATGGGTATTATTTATATTTGGTTGTTAAAGTGTAAGGATGGTATCAACTTTGCCACAATATTGATCCTAATATTTCATCTAATTGAAGTAAGAACTCTAATTTTCCTTATTCAGACTATTATCAACAAAACACTAATGTTGATTCATGCTTAGGATATTAGTTGAAAAAATTCAGCCAACATCACAAACTATTTTGATGATGTTACATAATCCCATATGAAAGAACAATCATACATTGCATGGTTAGCTTGTTGTCATCAATATTCAACATATTGGAATCATTTGATTCACAAAAACCAAGAATCATATGAAGTATTTAACCTTCTAAAGCTAAGGCAGTGTAAGATATATTTCAATTTTCTTGAAAAGGCATCCCATACTTACCAACCCCAGCTTCATAGACTACTTGTGATGAAAAAATCCATTGATCGAGGAGGAGCCATTCTAAAAGAGACAAATCCATATTGTTCTACATGAAAGGAACTTCTTGGTGTAGCTACAAGTGATTGCAACACTAAAGAATGCTCAAATGAAATATCCAAACTTCCTTTCACATGACTATTCCCAACATAGTCATATTCAGTTCCACAAATCATTTCATTTTCCGCGGCCTAGTAAAAGAAAAAGGTACCAAACTATTTAAAAGTTTCATATATCGAGACATGCATTATAGTACCTTGAACACATATTGATTCAACTAAATGTATTAACTTGTGGAAAAACATTCAGAAAACATTCTTGTCATATATCTTTTAGTCTTACCCAATTAGAGTCATTTTCCTTTTCTTTCCAGAATATTTCCACACATAGAGGCAGTGTAGGGACAATGCCTACAAATCAAGACAAAGTTGAATGTTTGTATAAGAGTACTAAATTGGCAAAAATAAAAAATGAAAATATTAAGAAAAAATAGTTATCACAACAATCTAAGCACACATAATAGTATTTATCATTTTCCCATGTAACAACAAAAATAAACTACAGTTAAAATCAAAATCATAATGTAGATACAAAACTGTGGCCATTCATTGATCTTGGAATGTAATTAGTTCCATGCTTTTTTCTAGTACCAAAATAGATTTACATGCCAATCAGGATTGAACATCAAAGGTAATTTCATAAAATCATCATTTCCTTTGCACATTATCTGATGAAGTAATCTCTTCATATCTACATGACATATTCTACTAAATACTCATGGAGTCATATCTACATGACATATCCTGCTAAATATTAATAAATCCATATATCTTTGTGTGAAATTTCATGACATTATTCAACCCATAGTTACAAGGTAGGAGAGATGCATCAAATACTAGGAAAAAGGACAAAAACAAATGCCTTTGTTTTTCCCTACATAAATGTTCTTTCTGATTACTAAGTTCCCCCTGATTAATGAATGCGTCCCTCCTATTGCTCTGTCCCTTCCATCACCTTGAATTCCTTCTCCTTGGTGATTATTCCTTACCCTTACGCCTTGTCTAACTTCTTAATCCTACACCTTATGACTATGCACACATGATCTGTGCACTCCACTCCCTATCATGCTTGTGGTTGCATGGTAGGGTTATATCTTCAAGGAAGCTCGCATTCCAATCCTTCAAATGATAATTCCTTGATAAGAGAAACCAAATTTTCTTTAGAGGAAAAATCTTTGGACCAAATCAAAGTCACTGAGGGGAAGACAATTGTTGTAGGCCAGAAGATGGTTTTAGTTTTCCACACTCTGCATCTTGGGATATTTTTCATGGAATTTGATTTGATTTCGAAAGGCATTGATAAAGCTAAGTATTGGAGAATACTAGAGGAAAAAGGAAATGCATTATCTTATATATACTTGACCGTCACCATAAAGTAATGTATCACGTGGAGGTTTTGAAGAGAGTTTTGGAGTCACATGTGTGGGCCTATAATGTAGGCTTCATCACACACTTTTGTGTATGTTCCCACACATGAATAACACTTCATACATTAGAATTTATGAGGCATAACACTTGGTGTATGAAGTATCCCTTGATGAAGTACATTGGGTTTTGAGTTGACCTTGTGAGCTACTTTACATAATACATATTTGAGGGCCCCTTGTTGAACAAACATTGAATGTAGTGGCATCATTTGGAGATTTATTATTGGATGATAGTGGCGGTTTTGGCCCACTTGGAGGGGCAAGAGCTGCATTGAATATTTTTTTGAGGAAAGGGAAAAATCAAGGAAGATAAGTTAAGCATTACCCTTTGTCCCCTAAAAGGATAAAAATATACACGGGGAGATAAATGGTCCTAGAAACATGCCAAAGTAGATTTTTAGGTGCAATATTTCAACGGTTGATCAAAATATGTTTATGTGTTTATATATTATTGCACATCGACTTATAAAATTACTTATATCTCAAAAATATATTGATAGGTCACAACCTAGAGCGACACAAAATTGATGTATGGGACCCACTTATTTGTGGGACAAGGAATAAGTCCTCTATGCATCCCACAAACATAGGGGTATCATACATTAATTTTATGCTAGTAATGTCCTAGAAAATATGAATATCTTAACATTAATCAAATTGTGTTTTTACATTTCTATGTCTCCATAAGTTCTACATTGCGTTCTATACTTTAAAAAAAACGTCAAAACCCTTACCTTATCATTGCCCTTTCACCAGATCCATTATCCCATACAACTTGATAAGATTTTTCCAGGAGATGTATTTCCATCACCAAGACCTGCATGAATCATAAAAGACAAATTCTTTATATGAGTAAATAATATATAAGCAAATAAACATGTATTTAGTTATGTAAAATACTCTGGAAAAAACTTAAGTGGTAGCATACCTTAATGAGCTTCTCTTTGTATTAATAATAGGTTATTCTCTACTAAATAGGGCCAACCATGTGAAGGTGGAAGCTCCTATGGCCCCTCTCCCCCCTTCCCCCCCGCACATCGCTCTCAATTCCCCATACCCAATAAATGATTTTATTTATATAGAAAACATATAGACATTCATGCATAACTAGGATATTCATCAAAACATATGAACATATAAACATTGAAGAATAATGCAATAATTCATGTAAACAATGTTTCATAATAGAAACATTGATAAACATCCAAATACAAGTCATGAATTTATACATCTAGTTTTCCTTTGATTTATGATTTTTTACATTCATAAAATTGATGATTGGGGTATCATAATCATCCTCTGACACTGTATTTCCTACGCGTCGTCGTTCTATTGTTTGTGTTTCCATGCGATTTTGTACCATACTTCTGGTACATCACTGAGAAGGGCGTGGAGGCAGTTGTGTAGGGGCGTGAACTGCGACAACGAAAATGATCACATCAATATGTTGAAATATAATTGAAATAACTATTTCATTATTTTGTTTAACATTACAATATTTCTCTTTACCTGTCTATGTAGCCGTGACAGTTGGTGCATTAATTTCTTGTCCACTTGGTTCCTCTCGCAGTTCACCCTCCTGAGATACATGCTCTTCCATTTAAAGAAGATAATATATAAGTATAAGTCAGGAAATAAATATCTACAATCATAGTAAATATTTCTAATTCTGAAGCATAAATACCGGAATGGGTACTCTGCTCCCCACTATCATTGGACATGTTCTCCCTAGTATGAAGTGGTGTTTGTTGAATACTGCTAGATTCATTGTTGCTTGAAAAAAACATAAATACTTAGGTAAGGGTGATATAATAAAATATGAATAGACTTTACAATCATGTTACTGCAATTTCCTTATTCACTTTATTTACCTGCATTTGCGTGGCTGGAGAGATTGGAGTCTGCCCCAAGCTTCTTCGATATTAAATAACACTTTTAAAACCATACTTGAAACCAAGCTTTAGGTCCTTTTGGGTGGAAGCAGTTTGGAATGTATTTAACTGTGATGCATAACACCATTAAAATTAACAATAACAAAAGCAGATATTTGTTCGCTACTGTTAAATAAATATTCACCATAGTTAATCATTTAATTCTTACGATTCATGATTTTATTTTTCCATAGCCACCCTGGCCTAGTTCATGTTTCCCACGCTTTTCCACTCTAGCCTTGGTTTCTTTGGAGGCGTCAGGTAGCCTATATATGGAATTTTTGAAAACATTTAGATATAGAAATTGTTACTTAAAACAAGAAAGAAGAACATAAATGAGCATATTTCACTAAGAAGATGACATGTGTTGTACCTTGCTTTACCAGGTCGTAGATGTATTCCTCATTTTTTAAACAAGTTCTCCTTTGCATCCCTTATCGGGGCATTCCACTCTTTCTCCGGAACCATGGGAGGGTGCTCATGTTTGAGGTCTAATTGCAATTTCTCCCTATATTGGGCCCTAGTATATTTTAAATTCTTGTCGACTAACTTTGTAACCACTTTCTTGTTGAACATATTTCCGAACAAGTTTACCATGTGGCCTATCAATTCATCTTCTTTTCTCTATCTTGGGTATGCCACAGTGTGCGAATGGTGGGGACAAACAAATTCCATTCTTTTTCATTGAAGTTTCTATAGAAAACATTGTTTCTTGCAGAAAAGTGTTATCCATTAATTTATAATAATATCAACAAATGTCCATTTCATTTTCATGATAAAAATGAATCAATTAATTAACAAATACCTGCAATCTTTTGGATCTTGATCGAAACACATGCGTCATCCACCATAAAGGTGAGATATAGTGATCTGGTGGTTTTAATTCATGTTTCTCCATGAATAGATTCCTTGCCATCTGCAATACATTCATCTCCAGAGTCATGTGAAGTCCCAGGATCCGACTCATCATGCTCCGGCGTGTCATGTCGGTCAACATCAATGACCTCATCAATGTATTTGAGGGGAACCTCAGGAGGGTCAAAAATCCTCATTTGTACTTTGCTTTGTTGAATTTTTTGTTGCATTGGACCATCATTGCTACCTATAGAATTTGTAGGCTCAACAGGTTCCTGGGGCATGAGGTTTAAAAAATCCTACAAACGAAAAAATTTACTTTATTATATCATATAGAAAATATGAAAAGAAAAAAAGATATGAAATTGTCATAGCTAATAAAAATATGTGAAGATGCCACTTACCCCAAAAAGTTTTATTAGATTTTGTAGCTCTGCAATTCTTGCCCTGTCCTCCTGTGACAGGGGTCTTTTGCGAAACAAAGCTAGATATTCTATGTTTTCCTTATTCAAGGCCTTCACGACAGTTTCTATTAGGTCAATGGAATAAAATATTTCATCCTCAAGCTCCTCATCATCCAAATCGACCGTATTGGACTAAAAACATCAAACAATAAATCAAATTAAAATAATTTTAACATCAAAAAAATTTAGATATTGTAATCAAATTTAGTTATTATTAAGCTCTAACAACTACATAATGTTGTTTTTCGGCCAATGAATTCCCACGTTCATGCTTCTTTGATCTACTATGAGTGGGTGACTTCCCATGATGACCATGCCACAGTACATTAATGAATAAAATTAATGAGATGAACTTTAACATTTGAGAAATTTAGTTATTGTAGTCATAAGTTGTTACTATATTTAACATTTACCTGTTGAGGCACAACAGGTGCCCTTCCATGGTCACCCTGGACAAATGTAGCGTGTGATTTCCCATGGTCACCCTCGAATGTTGTTGACACAATAAATCAATCAAAAAAAGTTATGAAATTCACCTGTAACATTGAAAAATGAAATATTGCAGTAATATCAGAAAATAAATATTGAAATTTCATAAATTTAGTTATTGTAGTCATAAGTTGTTACTATATTTAACATTTACCTCATGAGGCACATCGAGTGTCTTTCCACGATCACCCTGGACATATGTAGCGTGTGATTTTCCACAATCACCTTGGACAGATGTTGACACAATAAATCAATCAACAAAAGTTATGAAATTCACTTGTAACATTAAAAAATGAAATATTACAGTAATATCAGAAAATAAATAATGAAATTTCAGAAATTTAGTTATTGTAGTCATAAGTTGTTACTATATTTAACATTTACCTATTGAGGCACAACGGATGCCTTTCCACGGTCACCCTGGACAAATGCAACGTGTGATTTTCCACAGTCACCCTGGACATATGCAACGTGTGATTTTCCACAGTCACCCTGGACAGATGTTGACACAATAAATCAATCAACAAAAGTTATGAAATTCACATGTAACATTAAAAAAATGAAATATTGCAGTCATATCAGAAAATAAATAATGAAATTTCATAAATTTAGTTGTTGTAGTCATAAGTTGTTACTATATTTAACATTTACTTGTTGAGGCACAACCGGTGCCTTTCCACGATCACGTTGGAAAAATGTAGACTGTGATTTTCCGCGGTCAACTTAAACAGATGTTGACACAATAAATTAATAAACACAAGTTATGAAAGTAATTGTAACAATAAAAAAATGAAATATTGCAGTAATATTAGAAAATAAATAACGAGAAATGAAATATATGCAGTAAAAAATTGAAATATTGCAACGATAAATTATAAAATTGATTGATCAAAGGTTGAGTTGAATGGTATGTAATATATTTACCCCCATAGCCGCACCCCCTCCATCTATTCGATTTAAGTTGTAATCGATCAACAACTCTTCACCTGGAACTATTGTTTTTTTTGCACATACAAATATATGATTTCCTTCGCATCCCTCAAATATGCAATTCGGTTGCTTAGTTGTTTCCACTGGTCATGTATTATTTATAAAGCCCACAATGTTTCGAGAATCTTTTGGCCTTCCATCAATATACATAGTCGCCCCTTTATTTTGATTGATATCTACTAGTTGTATATAATTTGTGGCAACTCTGTATCTCTGCATACTTCGTGTATATCGGACCAGCATCAACCAATGATTTTATTTGTATAATGGTCTGACATAATCCATCAATTCAGTTACAGTGACATAACTGACCTTTATTACATCCATGGAAAATAACCCCAATCCATGTAAGGACGAAGGAGCAATGCGATACATCCTCCCACTGATGAAGAAATATGTGTCCACTTCAGGTAGCTCCTTAGGTAACCATCATTGCACTATATTTCTATACCTAAAGGAAAACTCAATGTCACCTATGCTCTCAGAATCATAATTACATAACCCTTTGTTGGCAATAGAAAATTCCATGCGTATACAAAATCTTTTCCTTACCTTTTCAGATCTAGTTGATCTAGAATCGATATATCTAGTACAACAAGTCTTAGTTGATCTAGAATCTATATATCTAGATCAACACGTCTCACTTTCAGCCTTTCTTAGTATATCTTGATCATCACCGAGGAAGATAGATCCATTACACTCATTTGAGAAAATTAATCAAGTAAAACAAGAAGATAAGTTATCATGCAAATATAAGTTTGTGGTACCAACACTCAAAAAAATGAGAAGATACATTAGCGAGAAAATATTCAGGGAACCCATGTTTTTCTTGGAGAATATACTTGATTCTATTGTATGTAAGAAACTTTTTGGGGTCCTTTTTTACTTGATTCATATCATACTTAGCATCCCATTATTGTTATCTGGGTATTCTTTGGGGTGTGAGTCTTCTCATTTATAGAATGGCCTAGATTGTAAGATTTGTGAAAACCATGGAAGAATTTAAGATGAAAAAGGTTCTTGGTGACCCTCAAAGGAACCCAATCATTGAACTTCCTCTTCTAAGCAAGGTTGAATGAAAAATCTTACAATCTAGGCCATTCTTGAATCCAAAATCAATTCCATACTTAGCACTATCAAAAATTGTTTTATACCTTCATTTACTTCTTATTTTCTTCCACACAATGGATATGTCAAAACATGCTCTTGAATAATTTTAAGAGTTCAAAAAGGCTTTCCTAATTCTTGATACTAAAAAGGCTTAGTGGATGACACTTTTCTTGATGATACTAAAAAGGCTTAGTGGATACTCAACAAGATAGATGCTTTAGAATTAATGAATGGTTGGATGATAATCAACAAGATAGATGCTTTATAATAAATGAATGGTATTCCAAGGGTTTTAAGGCCTCATATAAATATGGTTCAAGTGACAAGGTTCAATGACAAGGAAACATAGAAGTTATATGAAAAAGTAAAAGTGTCATTGCAACAAGTATAAGTTCCAATACAACTTGAAGGAAAGGACAAACTCTTATATGAAACAATAGATGCTTTCACTATTCAATATAGGTACATTAACAATGGTGCATCAGAAACATGCATATAACAACAAAGACAATGGTATATTTCAAGTACAAAGACTGCCAATATGTAAATTATTTGGTGATACCTACACTTGTTAAAACAAAAATATAAGTTATCGTGCAAATATAATTTTGTGGTGCCAACACTCAAAAAAATAAGAAGATAAGTTAGCAAGAAAATATTCAGGGAACCCATGTTTTTCTCGAAGAATATACTTGATTCTATTGTATGTAAGAAACTTATTGGGGTCCTTGTTTACTTGATTCATATCATACTTAGCATCCCATTATTGTTATCTTGGTATGTTTTGGGGTGTGAGTCTTCTCTTTTATAGAATGGCCTATATTGTAAGATTTATGAAAACCATGGAAGAATTTAAGATGAAAAACGTTCTTGGTGACCCTCAAAGGAACCCAATCATTGAACTTCCTCTTCTAAGAAAGGTTGAATGACAATTATTACAATATAGGACATTCTTGAATCCAAAATCAATTCCATACTTAGCACTATCAAAACTTGTGTTATACCTTCATTTACTTCTTATTTTCTTTCACACAATGGATATGTCAAAACATGCTCTTGAAGAACTTTAAGAGTTCAACAAGGATTTCTTAATTATTGACACATTGTTCAATACTTCCTTAATTGGCTTGTTATAATAAGGTAGATTTTATGAAATTGGCTTATTCATAACTTGAGGGTCTTCACTCTTCTTATGACATCGATCTGTTCCTCTCATTTTCATGCACCTTTGTATAATCAATATAATGATAGGTGTATTAAATTCGTTAGGATAGAAAGAGGCATTAAAGTCCCAATGTTAGTCTTGGGAATTGATGTAGATAGGGTGATGAAGGAAATGCTGCCTTAGCGAGGATATTTAGGGTCTATGATACTAAAAAGGCTTAGTGGATGACACTTTTCTTGATGATGCTAAAAAGGCTGAGTGGATACTCAACAAGATAGATCCTTTAGAATTAATGAATGGTTGGAGGATACTCAACAATATAGATGCTTTAGAATTAATGAATGGTATCCCAAGGGTGATAAGGCCTCATCTAAAGATGGGTCATGTGAAAAGTTTCAATGACAAGGAAAGATAGAAGTTATATGACAAATTAAAAGTGTTCTTGCAACAAATATAAGTGCCAATACAACTTGAAGGAAATGACAAACTCTTATATGAAACAATAGATGCTTGCACTATTCAATATAGGTACATTAACAATGGTGCATGAGAAACAAGCATATAACAACAAAGACAATGGTATATTTGAAGTACAAAGACTGTCAATATGTAAATGATTTCCGGTAATAAAGTATCACTAATGTATTCCTAGGAATGTAATTCAAATGCTACTTCTCCAAGGTGTAATCAAGAGCACATAATGACACTTCATTTACTGTAATTTCTAGCTCATGGATGCATGAAAGATAACTGTTCAAAGAGTTATTTCTAGCATATAAATGATTGTCCAATCAAGCTTGTATTGTTACCACTTGAATGCATAATTAATACAAGTCAAAGATTAAGATTGTGTGTAATTCCCAACAATAATATATATGTAAACAATGATTGTTCAAGATGTAATTTCCAACAAGTGAGGAATGTAAATGACTGTCCAAACTGTTGATTAAGGTTGGTTGTCATTGATGTCAACCCTTGAAGAAAGACCCGTAGCACAAAGGTTTGGGTAATGGACCAAATAGTGTTTGATGTAAATATGAATCATTATTTTTTTTTCATGGTTGATAAGAAGTAAATATGGATGAACTCCAAAGTGGTCCCCTTATGGTGAAAGCCCTCACGGGAAGATGCTTTGTGGAGTAAGCGAACGCATGCTTAAC